>JAAGKR010010154.1:11686-23852 GCA_011419295.1 Clarias macrocephalus
TACAAATTCAATACGGGAAAAGCAATCGAGCCAGAATGGAATCTGTTCGTCAGTCACGTGACCCAGGGAAGCGGCCGTCTTCGATACCGGCTCCCAGTGAGTCTCGCTACATGACGGAGGGCAGCGGCTCGGTAAGAGCTCCTGCAGTGTTACACTCATTATATATTATCAGATATTCTAGTCATTTTACTGTGATAAAGGAATTTAGTCAAAGTTTAGTTAAAGTGGAGCTAGTGAGCACGAGACACTGATGTTTGTTACTCACACACACGAGAGAGAGACACACAGTGGTGGCCAAAAGTATTACGCCAGCACGTGCCATGTATTAGTTCACTCTCTGTGCACAGAACAGGTGACGTCACCAGTTAGTTCAGCTCTGGCTGAAGAGTTGTGTTAATTAAAATCAGCTGCTTTAGTTAATTGATGAAACAAATAAGTGGCAGAACTTGTACTTTCTGAAGGCAGGGTGTCCACCTCTGTACAAAACCCTTCAGGTTTAGAAGAAAATGACTTTAAACTAAATACTGATAGTTGTATGTAGGGCTGCTCCGATCAGGATTTTTGGGGCCGATACCGATCACTAGAAGCTGTATGGGCCGATACCGATAACCGATTACAGGGTCTACTCGAAGCCTTATCATGTGGCATTATTTATTAAACTATATTTAACAACAATGTAAATCAAGTATTGAAGTTACAAGAAGAGGAATATCATGAATTGACAACTGTATTTATTGGCCAGCAACATGTGCAACACGTCAACTTAAAACATAGAAGTCTGTGTTTGGTTAGTAACTGGGAACAGCTTAAAGCTTGACAAGTACAACTTCCCTGTAGATAAAATAACAGACAAGTAGGATGTGAGTCGCCGATGTTATGCACTAAAATGCGACCCCCCCCCCCGCCCGCCACAGATTGCTCCCCCCCATACAATCTCCATCAGCTATTATATCAGAACAGAAATTAATAGGTATATTATTATCAAATATGATATCACTATTATAATTTACCCCAGGCACGTCACAGGTGTCAAGACCATTAATACAAATTCTCATATAATGTTTATTTTCTGAGACATTAATTTTGCAGAGATTTGTCATGTAAATGTATAATGCCATGTATAGTGTTTGCACTAAATAAATATTTGTTATGAAGACTTGCACAATTTTTTTAATTATAAAATAAGCTATATGAAAAAATCCATCTTGTATATGAAAAAAATATTTAGGAAAAGAAATTCCTATTCAACATGTATTTTTATATTGCTTATTTTATAATCAAATTCGTTTGGTCTAATTTGTAGTTTGTAATTCATAAACCTATAAATTTCTGTTGATTATATAGGGAGGGCAATCTGTGGCAGGGGGGCATTTTAGCGCATAACACCGGATGTTCTGCAAGGTCCGCAAGCATCTGCGAGGACCGCCAAAATAATTAAACGTGTAATTTTTCATGTTTAAAAACTTGTTTAAAAATTTACGTTTGACAAACATGTTTAATTTTTCACGTGGAAAGATGGAAACGTAATCACAGCGCCAAAACTCGCGGTGAATCTTGATGAACTGTACTTTTGGCCACCGCGCGAAACCGCGTAGGTGAGATAGTGGAATTACCGACAGCTGAGTGAGCGGCGGCGCACGAGTTGCTGAACTCTCGCGCTCTCTCAAATGTCTGATGAGGTTCGGTGTGTTAAAATGCTTTGGGTGCTTCCCGCCTGTGGAATTTGCTTGTTACACAGGTTGCAGATTGCTAATGTATTGTCTTTTTCACACAACACGTAGAATTGCCAGACCGGTGAAGCCATTTTAGCAGCGCGCAAAAAAAATTGTCCCGCGAGTTTTGCGTCATCTGATCGGCTTTTCTATATCGGCCATTATTGAGACTGCAGATCAAACTTCCCAAAGCTATTATCGGCCGATTATGATCGGAGACCGATTAATCGGAGCAACCCTACCTTATACAGGACAAACCAAAAGTTTGGACACACCTTCTCATTCAAAGAGTTTTCTTTATTGTGTTCTTTATTGTGTTCTTTAGCCCAAAGGCGTCTCTTCTGCTTGTTGCCTGTCCTTAGCAGTGGTTTCCTAGCAGATATTCTACCATGAAGGCCTGATTCACAGTCTCCTCAGTTTCTTTGTAGCGCTTGATGGTTTTCGTGACTGCACTTGGGGACACTTTCAAAGTTTTCCCAATTTTTTGGACTGACTGACCTTCATTTCTTAAAGTAATGATGGCCACTTGTTTTTTTCTTCACTTAGCTGCTTTTTTCTTGCCATAATACAAATTCAACCTCTTTGAATGAGAAGGTGTGTCCAAACCTTGGGGTCTGTACTGTACATTACAGGACTGTGACCATAAATAACGGTTATCGCTCCCTCTCTTTTGGTCTCTCCTCTCCTCTTCTCCACTCTCTTGCTCCTAAGCAGCCATTGAGCCAGACTATGGCTGCATGATTAAATAAATAAATAAATAAATAAATAAATAAAAATTCACGGTGATTCAGAGGCATTCAGATAACGCTGCATTCATGAGTTCACTTGTTTACTTGACAACAATCCCAGATTGCTGCATCAGTCAAGGTGACTGGTTTCACTCAAACAGTAGCACAAAACACTATTAAATTACCAATCAGGCCAGAGATTAGCAAATTATTTAGTTATACTGTACAACTCACTTCTCATCTCTCTCATTTTCTGCGTTCTGCTGTCACTTACATTACATGTAACAAGGAGGTGGAGCTTAACAAGCTAACCAGTAATCAGGAGTTGGGGTAGTATGCTGCTATTTTCATGCCAAAAACTGTTTTGCACCCTGATTTTATTTTTTACTTACATTTTTAAGTATTATTGTTAATATTCTATTTATGTTTAACAACTTTTCACTTTTTTTTTTACATTAAAATAGGGACAGGTGACTTTTATTTTAATACAAGCAAGTTAAAAGTCCTGTGCAGACAACACCTTTTTTTCCGGAAAAAAAAAAAAGTGCAATCAGTATTTTTTGTTGCAAGAAAAAGAGAGAGAGAATCGTGTGATAAAATCGTGATCTCAATTGCCATTGAGAAAAATAGTGATTCACATTTTGTCAAGAATCATGCGGCTCTAATCCAGACACCCTCTGTCCTCTGGACCTTTTTGCTGATGGCCCGCTTCTGGTTGAAGATCCCAGCGCATAGACGCCTCATGAGGTCTGTCTGGAATGCGTGTGGTGATGGCTCCACTTTACCACGAAGATGGTCCTGGCCTCAGCTGTTGATGACAGCTGTTCTCTGAGGACTTACGACTAGTTCAGGACTGGAAGATCCTACAAGTCTCCCTGAGCCTCCAACAACAAACTGGACTCCATGTTAACTTAAGTACTTTGAATTGCCAGCCGCCTAACACACAGTATGTCTGCCGATCAATCCCCACGACAATGAGTATTGTTAAAAGCGCTATACAAATAAAACTGAATCGAATTGAATGAACGAGCTCTCAGAACGGAACTTGTTCGTATGTTGTGGACTTACTGTATTTACACTCTCTGATACAGCAGGTGGCAGTATGCATGGAGTTGGTTTGTGAGAGAGCAAGGTTACTCTTCCTCCTTTCAGCTGAACTGAGGACTGAAGTCACTTGCTGTCTCTACTGCGATATTCAACTTTATCATCAATTACTAAATCACACTTTATAGTCACACCTGGTGCAATGTCATGATGTCATGACAATATTATTTTGCCCTGTGGGATGCAAAAGTAAAACGCAGTTAATTTATAGCTGGCCATCCAACAGGACAGTTTATTACTAACACCAGAAACTTTATTGAAAACTGGGGTAGAGCACTGTCTGACTGGAGCTGTGTTCCATTCCAAAGTTATCTTCACAGAGTGCTCCTTACTCCATTTGCAGGGAGAAAACCCCCACCATTCGGAAGACCCTGCAAAGTCACCAGCGCAGATGTCACTTCCTCTGTGCGTTACCATGGTAGCACCTTGGATACTCTTAAATGAAGCTTCATGAAATGAACCTTTTAGAGAAACTTTTGGCTGGAAACCATCGACACCTAAATGAGGCTTCATCTCACCATCACTACTATTAATATGATGTCATCCTCGATAATAATGACAAATATATAAATCCAGATTAGGAACATATAAATCAAGGTACCGAATCAAGATTCGTTAAACCTGCACACAAAACCTTTGCTTCATATTAATGATCTCAATCTCTCAAACTCTTGTTATTGTATCTAGTTTTTTTTTTCATTTTTATTATCTCTCCCTCTTCAATTAATTTTCTTTGTGTTTTAATCACTTGATTTGTGTTTTGAATCGTTAACACTGAATGGCAAATTTATATATTTTCTGTTCATGAATTCTAAGCAAGGTGTTAGTGTATTCTTGTTCATAATTAAAAAAAAAAAGAAAAGAAAGCAAGATAAGGACTTCCATATTTGTTCTTCACTTTTTCTTTCTGTTCTAGTTCTTCATTCAAAGATTAAGAGATGGTGATTATATTCACTCAATAATGAACTGGACTCCATATTAATCTTCTGTTATATTAAACTTCCAGCTGCCTAACACACAGTATGTCTGAAAAACAATTCCTGCTGTCCGTTATGACCCAGATGAGGATGGGTTCCCTGTTGAGTCTGGTTCCTCTCAAGGTTTCTTCCTACTGCCATCTCAGGGAGTTTTGCTTTGCCACCTTTGCTCTCGGCTTGATCATCAGGGACAATCTGAGCATTACGATTTATACACATTTCCCTAATTTTCTTAAAATTTTGTGAAGCTGCTTTGAGACAATGACCACTGTTAAAAACGCTATATAAATAAAATTGAATTTAATTGAATTGTGTGTGGCTGCAGGTCAATATTAATTGTTTATTAATTAAATTTCCTGCTTGCTACACGAAATTTATCCACAAGATGTCAGTATAACGAGCCCTTAAATGGAGCTTCATAAAATGAACCTTTTGGTGAAACTATTGGATGGAAAGCCTCGACATCTAAATAAGGCTTTACCTCACCATCACTACTACGTTCTACCTGTGTAGCGCACTAGCATAGGGAGTAGAAGCCCATTTAGGACGGAGCCACTGTTAGCCGAGTGTAACTTACCTTGAGCTTTACAGCAGAACGCAGTTAACCACCTCAAATACACCCACAACGGATCAGATGGAACTGTGGGGGTAAAACCCTGTCAGAAATATGGGGATGTAAAGATGATTAGTAGAGTCGGAGAAGCTCAGCTCATCAATCAGCAACACTGCAGCACGGCTTCTTCTGCTTCTGGGAATGTGTGGAAGACCGCGACCGAAACGCTCACAGCGACACCTACTGGAGGAGTCTTCTACAGGTTTAATGGAAGATTGTCATATTCATTCGTTCATTCATTCATATTCAACTATATAAATCTTCATTGAATACACATATAAGTACGTACCAGTACCATACCAATAAGAGCAGAGTGTGAAGGTTTAATTAGCAGAGTAAGAGCACAGTTTTGCTTAAAATATTGCAATACACATAACATTATGGGTGATGTATCAGAGTTCAATCAGAGGAGAAATTGTTGGAGCGCGTCTCATTGGCACATCTTTGACCAAGACAGTAAGTCTTTGTGATATAACAAGAGCCACGGTATCCAGGGTAATGTCAGCATACCACCAAGAAGGACAAACAGGCGTAACTGTGGACGCAAGAGGAAGCCGTCTGAAAGGGATGTCCAGGTGCCAACCCGGATTGTATCCAAAAATATTGGATTTCAATGGTGCCAGCAGTGAGAATCCTGGGCTGTGGACAATGTGAAACATGTATTGTTCTCTGATGAGTCCACCTTCACTGTCTTTCCCACATCCAGGAGAGTTGCGTACCACCCAGACTGCTGCATGCCCCGAGTGAAGCATGGGGGCGGATCAGTGATGGTTTGGGCTGCAATATCATGGCATTCCCGAGGCTCAATACTTGTACTAGATGGGCGCGTCACTGCCAAGGACTACCAAACCATTCTGGAGGTCCATGTGCACCCAATGGTTCAAACATTGTATCCTGAAGGCGGTGCCGTGTATCAGGATGATAATGCACCAATACACACAGCAGGACTGGTGACATAGTGGTTTGATTGAACATGAAAGTGAAGTTGAACATCTTCCATGGCCTGCACAGTCACCAGATCTAAACCTCTATCTTTGGGGTGTTTTGGAGGAGCGAATCAGGAAACGTTTCTTCCACCAGCATCATGTAGTGTCCTGGACACTATTCTGCAAGAAGAACGGCTCAGGATCTCTCTGGACACCGTGCAGGACTTATATGTGTCATTCCCAAGACGAAATGAGGCCGTATTGGCCGCAAAAAGAGGCCCTACACCATACTAATGAATTATTGTGGTCTACAACAAGGCGTTTCAGTTTCATTGTCCAACCCCTGTATACAGTATGTATACCATAGTTAGTCCTGCTGGGACTATAACTAACCATACAAAATGATTGTAAAATATGGCAAATCTTAAAGAACAGATTTATCAACAAAATATAAGCTTAATTAAAATCAACTTGGAGCCATCAAAACAAAAAACATGCATTTAAACATGCAATTATCAAAACTATCACCTAATGTTGGATTACAGCTGTCAAATTAAGGACTGTGAAGTTCTGAACATCAGATTTAAGAATGATCACACCTGCTTCCCCTCCTCTCACTCCCTCAGCTGACACCTCTCCCATTTGATTCTTTCCATGGCTTTCATATGGGGAGGATTATAAGTGTACAAGAAAAATCCACATAAACATTAATAATGAAATAATTTAACTTAGTAGCGTAGTTTTGTATGACTACGCAACACTCTCTCTCTAACACACACAGACATGCATACACATCATTTTACTATTATGGCATTTAAAAATTAATTTTGATCCTTTTGTTCCCAAGCATGTAGGTGAAGCTGCAAAGTCTATTGAAAAAACAAAACCTCTTCTTTAAATTGTGAATGAAACACAAATTGTGTAAAGAATGCGTCTTTTATCATCATTAAAGCGGTCATTCATTTCGAAAACCCCCGTGTTAACCTGAATCCTTGGTTTTCATCGCATCTTCGCTGAGAGGATTTGTGCGTATGTATCATACCTTCAGTTCTCTTATTTTTTAAATATGCAAAAGCTGTGCTTGAACTGTTCTCTTGGCCTTCTGATTCTAATTCTGATTGCCTAATCGCCGTTATTAGGTCTAAAATGATCATACATAGAGCGTTTTAATATTTCACAACAAACCTTACATAATACACAGCATTATTAATCTCAAGGGGATGCATTTTTTTTTGTTATTTATCTATTTATTTTATGTAGTTATTTATACACAGCTCACCTTCTGGACACAAAACAAGCATTCCTTGTACAATGTTTCTCTAATGATTAAATAATGTTGCACTCATTATGTGTTTACTCACTGATTTTATCGTTAACAAGAAAACCGATACAAGAAAATGTATGTATGTCATAGTCCTGCCGGAGTCCCTACTTGCACTCTGCACTAAACATACATTCACCCTGTACATTATGTGACTGTGACCAGACCCAACTGTTATCTCTTCTCTTTTCTCCCTCTCTCACTACACACATCTCTCCTGAGCTGCCAGTGATCCAGACCCCCTCTGTCTGACTCGTTCTGGTGTCCTGCTTCTGGTTGGAGATCTGGTCACATGGAGCCCCGTGTGGTCTGCCTGGGATGCGTGTGGTGACTGGGGAAACACGTCTCCTGTTATACTGAACCTCGAGCCATTATCACCCAGATGAGGATGGGTTCCCTGTTGAGTCTGGTTCCTCTCAAGGTTTCTTCCTATTGCCATCTCTGGGAGTTTTTTTCTTCAGCACCGTCACCCTCGGCTTGCTCATCAGGGACAATTATTTGCGACTATGACCATTGTTAAAAGCACTATACAAGTAAAATTGCACTGTATGTATGCAATGTTTCTCAGGTTTCATGAGTTACTTATTTCTTTAGACAAAATAAAATTACTGTGTATTAATAGGTTGATTGCAAATTACTAACTGTCCATTACGAAAGAGGAAACACCACTCATTTCTTAAAATAATTTCTAATTTCTTTACTAAAATAAATATGCATCTCTTTTTTTTCCACAGTAATGTTTAAAACGGAAGATTTACAGCTTTTCTTTTGTTCTTTCATTAAAAAATGACTGTTTATTGTGCATTTTAATACATTAATTTTAATATTTATCTGGACATAAACAATGTTCTTTCTAGGGCTGATTTGTTGTACTGTATCTGATATGTGAGCTTTAAAATGTTTTTAGAGGATACTACACAGCATCTGTTATGGTAAGAATAGGTGTTTAAGGTCTAAATTGAATAAAATTATCCAGAAAAACTAGACAAAATATAAGAACTATTCCATAAGCACCTTAAAATAAAAAAGAAGATAAAATCATAATGATGTCTTATATTGTACATTGTGAAAAATCAAACCTGGATAGGCATCAAGTCTAATATAGTTAAACATCCATGTTTATAAATAGCTAAATACTATGGAACACACTTTCAGTAATTAGCACAAAAAAAAAAAAAAAACAATCAGGCTATAGAGGAATAACACCAGAATCATCAGGAACAAGGAACATTCTGTGCAAGGAATCACCTGTCCTCATTGGTAGCTGTATGAATACCCTGGTGTCGTCTGAAATTGCTCTTGAAAGTAAACCGCTTTCCGCACTCTAAACAGTAATACGGCTTCTCCCCTGTGTGAACTCGTTGGTGTACCTGAAGAACATTCTGGCGGGTAAAGCTCTTTCCGCAGTCTAAGCAGTAATGCGGTTTATCTCCTGTGTGAATGCGCACGTGTTGTCGGAGAGTACTTCTCTGCGTGAAACTCTTCCCGCAGTCTGAGCACTGATACGGTTTCTCCCCTGTGTGAATGCGCAGGTGGTTAACGAGGCTCCCGCTCTCAATGAAACTCTTCGCACAATGAGAACACTGATAAGGCTTCTCTCCGGTGTGAATGCGCTGATGTCTCTCGAGAGTGCTCTGGGTAGCAAACTTCTTTGCACACACCGAACACTGATGCGGCCTCTCTCCAGTGTGGATTCGCTGATGACGCCGGAGATTACAGAAGTAACGGAAGTGGTAACCACACTGTGAGCAGCGATATGGCTTCTCTCCTGTGTGAATGCGCTGGTGTGTTTGGAGAGTGCTCACTTGACTGAAACGCTTCCCACACTGTGAGCACTGGTGAAGTTCTTTTTTAACTCGTATATGAGAAGCTTTAGTGCAGCAGGTTCTAGATATCCTCTGCTGATGGTTCGAGCTCCCCGTGGTTTCTGGATCCTCAGGTTGTATCTCTTCTGACTTCATCCTAGCCGTGACTTATGGAGGTATGAAAACTACTCAAGTCTGGATAAGATAAAAAGACGACAAGATAGCAAAAAGTGTAAAAAAAAAAAAAAAAAAATGTTTTCCTGTCTGAACCTCAACTAGTGCATTCTAGGAGGAAGTAAAAGTCTACCCTAATGTCAGCAGATCCAAGTAGTTTGTTATTGGCTAAAATGTCCACCAGCTTTAAAAAGTCACGTGGACTACATTCTGTTTCACCTAATTGATCAAATAATCAAATAATTAATTAAAATGATTAAATAATAAGCAATGAGAACTTTTTCTGCTTCAAGACAAAGTAAATTTTAATAGGCTAATATAACAGGATGATATCTATAATTTAAACTCATGACAATTATTAAAAACATTTATAATAATAAGTATCTTTTATTATTATTATTATTATTATTATTATTATTATTATTTAAAGATTCTTGTATTTCCCAATCCATAGCTCCAGGACTGTAAACGCTCTCCAGAAAGGTTTACATTCTAACCAAAGCGATGCCACAGCAAAACAGGGATCAGGTGTAGATTTGGTTTGGTTGGAATGAAAGCCTGGACATACACTGGCCTTTTCTGGAGATTGGAAACCGCTGATATATGCAATTACAATAACAGAAAAAATGCTTTATGTCCTGAATTTATACTTCTGTAAAACTGCTCTGTGAGAATAATAAAATGTGACTTTTTCTATTTAAAGTAAATTGAACCACTTGCTTACACACATTAAGAAACTATGTTCAGACAGAAAACAGTTTTTACTTACTTAAATGCAGACAAAACCAAAACTTATATACACTATATATATATATATATATATATTGTAATCCCCCCGCTTTTTTTCTCCATATCTGTTAAATTAGCTTGATTAGATTTTTTAAAAGGGCTCTTGTTCCTGTATGTCTGGTGTTAGCTTCAGGAAACCATAATGGCTTCATTCAGTTGACCTGAGCAGGACAGGTAAAAAGATCACGATTTCAATCTTTGAGTAAATATAAACCTCCTAACCAATGTCACTTTAATTAACTTCATTATAAAACTTAACTTTAATTAACATTTAGCCACTGTTAGCCGAGTGTAACTTACCTTGAGCTTTACAGCAGAACGCAGTTAACCACCTCAAATCCACCCACAACGGATCAGATGGAACTGTGGGGGTAAAACCCTGTCAGAAATATGGGGATGTAAAGATGATTAGTAGAGTCGGAGAAGCTCAGCTCATCAATCAGCAACACTGCAGCACGGCTTCTTCTGCTTCTGGGAATGTGTGGAGGACCGCGACCGAAACGCTCACAGCGACACCTACTGGAATTAGCCTACATTCGTGGCCAAAGTTTTGAGAATTAAATAAATATTGGAAATTGGAAAAGTTGCTGCTTAAGTTTTCATAATAGCAATTTGCATATACTCCAGAATGTTCTGAAGACTGATCAGATGAATTGCATAGTCCTTCTTTGCCATGAAAACTAACTTAATCCCGAAAAAAACTTTCCACTGCATTTCATTGATATCATTAAAGGACCTGCTGAGATCATTTCAGTAATCGTCTTGTTAACTCAGGTGAGAATGTTGACGAGCACAAGGCTGGAGATCATTATGTCAGGCTAATTGGGTTAGAATGGCCGACTTGACATGTTAAAAGGAGGGTGATGCTTGAAATCATTGTATTTTCATTGTTAACCTGGTGACCTGCAAAGAAACACGTGCAGCCATCATTGCGTTGCATAAAAATGGCTTCAGAGGTGAGGATATTGTGGCTACTAAGATTGCACCTAAATCAACAGTTTATAGGATCATCAAGAACTTCAAGGAAAGAGGTTCAATTCTTGTTAAGAAGGCTTCAGGGCATCCAAGAAAGTCCAGCAAGCGCCAGGATCGTCTCCTAAAGAGGATTGAGCTGTAGGATCGGAGTGCTACCAGTGCAGAGCTGCTCAGGAACGGCAGCAGGCAGGTGTGAGAGCATCTGCACGCACAGTGAGGTGAAGACTTTTGGAAGATGGCCTGGTGTCAAAAAGGGCAGCAAAGAAGCCACTTCTCTCCAAAAAAAACATCAGGGACAGATTGATCTTCTGCAAAAAGTCTGGCGAATGGACTGCTGAGGACTGGGGCAAAGTCATATTCTCGGATGAAGCCTCTTTCCGATTGTTTGGGGCATCTGGAAAAAGGTTGTCCGGAGAAGAAAAGGTGAGCGCCACCATCAGTCCTGTGTCATGCCAACAGTAAAGCATCCTGAGACCATTCATGTGTGGGGTCGCTTCTCATCCAAGGGAGTGGACTCACTCACAATTTTGCCCAAAAACACCCACCAACAGCAACTTCTTCCAACATTCCAACAACAGTTTGGTGAAGAACAATGCATTTTCCAGCACGATGGAGCACTGTGCCATAAGGCAAAAGTGATAACTAAGTGGCTCGGGGACCAAAACGTTTAAATTTTGGGTACATGGCCTGGAAACTCCCCAGATCTTAATCCCATTGAGAACTTGTGGTCAATCCTCAAGAGGCGGGTGGACAAACAAAAACCCACTAATTCTGACAAACTCCAAGAAGTGATTATGAAAGAATGGGTTGCTATCAGTCAGGATTTGGCCCAGAAGTTGATTGAGAGCAGCCCAGTCGAATTGCAGAGGTCCTGAAAAAGAAGGGCCAACACTGCAAATACTGACTCTTTGCATAAATGCCATGTAATTGTCGATAAAAGCCTTTGAAACGTATGAAGTGCTTGTAATTATATTTCAGTACATCACAGAAACAACTGAAACAAAGATCTAAAAGCAGTTTAGCAGCAAACTTTGTGAAAACT
>JAAGKR010010155.1:1691-12238 GCA_011419295.1 Clarias macrocephalus
GTGTGTGTGTGTGTGTGTGTTTGTGTGTGTGTGTGTGTGTGTCTGTGTGTCTGCGTGTGTGTGTGTGTGTGTGTGTGTGTCTGTGTGTCTGAGTGTGTGTGTGTGTGTGTGTGTGTGTGTGTGTGTGTGTGTGTGTGTGTGTGTGTGTGTGCGTGCACCCACCCCACATGAGGGTCTGATCGACAGGAACCCTGCAGACGCTTTTACCAGCCACGCGGGTGTGAGCCGCTAGTCAGTTGTACGATTTAAACTGCGATATTTTGCACACAAGCGACTCAAAGCTACAGTTGTGTTCCAGGAACCTTTTCAGAAACCGAAAACAGGCCTACAAAACTGTTCCCAGGTTCCTGAAAAGATTCCTCAAGTCTTTTTTTTTTTTTTTTTTTTTTTTTAGGGTCTCATAATTTCAAACTTTCTGACTCGTAATTCCAACTTTAAACAAGGAAAGAATTAATTATCCGTTTCAGGAACTTAGGAACATTTTTAGGGTAAAATCCACCACATTTTCTGTAACCTAGAATTGCTTTAAGGATCCCATGGAAAATAATAATAATAATTTATACATATATATAAAAAAAGTGATCCAGGAACCTTTTATTTTAAACCAACTTTTTTGGAAACATATTTCCCCCAATTCACCAGGAACTTTTTTATTCGCCAGTCTATTTATTTATATCTTTTTTGTTTGTTTTCTTTAGAAAATCATCAAACTTTTCATGGATGACAAAGTTTTCTTGAATGTTTTCAGGTTGTTTTTTTTTCTACTTTACAAAAGAAAGAATCATGTTTTTTTTTTTTTTTTTTTTTTTTTTTTACTTAAAAACCAAGGACCTTCTCGAAAGGACCCCAGGATTACATTAGGAAAAAAAAATATTCTTAAAATAAATGCATAAAAAAAGAATGATTTTAGGAGACAGGAACAGAAAAAAAACTTTTTCACACAAAATCTTGCATTTTGTTGTTTCTTTTTTTTTTTTTTCCTTTCTTCTTTATGAGGAAACTATGGACCTTCTCTTTTTCTCAGGAACTCAAGTTGAGTTTCATGTCGTTTTTCTCTTAAAACGTTTCAGGAACCCAGAATTACATCAATTAAATGAGAAACATTTCTGGAGCAGGATTTTTCCTAAAACTAAACACATTTTCAGGAGAATCAGGAAATCCAGCATTTGTAGGATTATTATTGTTCTGTTTATTTATTTATTTAATCTAAGAATGTTTTTTGAGAAGTGAGGAAACCTAAGAATGTTCTCAGGAATCTTGTTTTTTATCTAGTGATGTTCTTAGAAACATGAATAAATGTATACAAGTAGAAATTCCAGGGTCTGAAAAATCTTCTCATGAACTTGGGTCAGTGTCTGAGGTGAGCAGGAGGCTGTTCAGGAACCGAGTAGTGTTTAAAAGTAGACTGTTTAATAAGAACCTTTTGAGGAACCTTTAGAATTTTTGTTTGGAACATAACCAGGAACTTGAGGAATTTTCCCACCTATAGGTTTGTTTTTAAGATTTGCTTTGTTCGTTTACCTTCAGAGATGTTTAATGTAGATTTATTTTGTTAATGAACGTTAAATACAGTGACGTATTGCGTAACACTTGTGGTCTGGATGCTGACGGGGCTCCTGCAGGCTGGTGTTCCCATAATGATGATGATGATGATGACGATGATGGAAAACCGGCATTAAAAAAACAAACTGGGTTTAAAAAGATTTATTCATTTATTTATTTATTTATTCATTTTTTACAAGAACTGTATACTTGTCATCTGGTGAGATGATGTGATAAAGTATTGGCACCCCAACCCCCCCACTCCCACGGTGAAGTAAACATGGTGGATCAGAAGGGTTGGCGTTTCACAGGAGCAGGAGGAACATCGCGCTGAATAAATCTCACAGCTGCGCATCGGCTCACGTCTGCTCAGGAGAACATTCCCAAACGCGAGCGGCAACTTTCACTCGGGTGCTGCAACTTCCTGACCCCAGTGTGTGTGCGTGCGTGTGTGGGTGCGTGCGTGTGTGTGTGTGTGTGTCAGAATTCCTTTAGTAAACAAAACTGAATAAACAGACGAGCTGGAAATAGAACCCGAGTCTGAGAGTCGCGTCTGTCGTTCACTCTGCGTGTTTCCAATCTGTCACTCTCAGCGCCATCATTTCCCCCGCAGAGACATGACACCAGGGTGTGTGCGTGCGTGCATGTGTGCGTGTGTGTGTGTGTGTGAGAGATGAGATTAGTCGACTCTGATTACAGCTGGTACAAGAAACAAAATGCAATAAGGATCCAAATAAAAGCAGTAAAATCAATTATTGTTGCGTTAAATATAATTGTTTTTAGTTGTTGTGGAGTAAACACACGCGTGCACACACACACACACACACACACATCAACACACATACACACACACATACATACACACACACACACTAAACATGAAAGGAAAAATAACAGACAAGTAAATCAGCGGTGGAGGATGTCGTCTGTCTGTTTTTAAAGACTCAGTCTGTACAGCTTCATCATCATCTTCATCTTCGTCATCATCATAACAGCAAAGAGAACCAAGCTGTTCATATATTTAAATAAAATGTAATAAAGGATACAAGAAGAAATACAAGAACAATGAAGCCAAACAGAAGCGTGTTCGGTAAAATAAGATCAACCAAATAAATATTCATGCGGCTCGACTGTAGTTTTTGTTTTGTTTTTAATAAACATCTTACGATCTGATGTGTTTATAAAGCAGACAAAAAAAGTAGTGTGTGTACAAATGTGTGAAAAGAGTTGTTGATAATGATGATGATGAGGAGGAGGAGCAGGATGATGATGATGAAGGCTGTGTGGCGCGGTGGCGTGATGGTGCGCAGGTCTCTCTGTGTACATCACTCATGATGGATAGAATAATAAACACCGTGTGCTCTCAAAAGAGTGTACACACACACACACACACACACACACACACACACACAGGCAGGGTTATTCCACCAGAGAATACACAGAGCAGTGTGTGTGTGTGTGTGTGTGTGTCTGAACGTGCCCTGTGTGATTGAGTGTCGCTGATCGTTCACACACAGCCGAGTGAAAATTAATCTCATAAACTATATTCTGTCTCACCGCCTGTCTGTCTGTCTGACTGCCGGTCTCTCTCTCTCTCTCTCTCTCTCTCTCTCTCTCTCTCTCTCTCTCTGTAGGTAATCTTCGAGGCTGAGGTCGCTAACACGAGACGAGGTTTCATTGCGATCGATGATGTCCAGGTGCTGAGTTACCCCTGCGGTGAGTCACGTCATCATTACTGCACTTTTACACCTCATCATGTCATTAAAAGTTCAGCCAATCAAAGCAATCCTCTTAGTGAGGTCCCACTGATGAGGTCCCACTGATGAGGTCCCCTCGGTGGAGTCCCCTTAGTGAGGTCCCCTTGTTGGAGTCCCCTTGTTGGAGTCCCACTGATGAGGTCCACTTGTACCACTTGGATCCTCCTTTTTGGTGGCCAAAAGTTTTGAGAATGACACAAACATCAATTTTTCTTCTCCAGACAAGCTTTTTTTTTCCTGAAACTGGAACGGGACACCTCAGAGTCTTTACTCCAGTCCTCAGCAGTCCAATCCCTGCACCAGTTACGGAATATCAGTCTGTCCTTGATGTTTTTCCTGGAGAGAAGTGGCTTCTTGAAACCATTTCAGCATTTGGCAGACGCCCTTATCCAGAGCGACTTACATTTTTATCTCATTACACATCTGAGCATTTGCGGGTTAAGGGCCTCGTTCAAGGGCCCAAAAGTGGCAACTTGGTGGTGTTTGACCCTGGGACCTTCTGGACCTTAGTCCAATGCGTTAACCACTGAGCTACCCACAAGTGGCTTCTTGACACCAGGCCATCCTCCACAAGTCTTGGCCTCACTGTTCGTTCATACCTGCCTGCTGCTATTCCTGACCGAGCTCTGACCTGGAGGTGCTCCGGTCCCGAGCTGACCCGGCTTTAGGAGACGGTCCTGGCGCTCGTGGACTTTCTTGGGCACCTTGAGGCCTTCTTCACAAGAAATAAACCTCTCTCCTTGAAGATAAATGGTTGATTCAGGTGCATTCTTTCTAGCAGCGATATCCTTGACTGTGAATTCCTTTTTGTACGAAGCAGTGATGACTGCACGTGTTTCCTTGCAGGTAGCCTTGGTTAACAGAGTAAGAACAAGGAATTTCAAACACCGTCCTGCTGTTAAAGCTTCCAGTCTGTTATTCTAACTCGATCTCCAGCCTTGTCCTCGTCAACACTCTCGCCTGTGTTAACGAGAGAATCACTGACATGATGTCAGCTTTAGTGGCAGGGCTGTAATGCAGCTGGAACCTTTTTTTTTGGGGGGGGGGGGGGTGGTTAAGTTCATTTTCATAAACTTTGCAATTCATGTGATCACTCTTTGTAACATTCTGCCGTGTATGCAAATTGCCATCATAAACACTGAGGCAGCATCCTTTGGGAAAATTAACATTTGTGTCATTCTCCCAGGCATGGTGGTGGGCGGGGCCAGAGCGAGGAACAGACTGAATATTCATATCATATGCAAATCACTACATACATTCATCTCAGTGCTACATTTATAATGATGGGGCTGTGATTGGCCAAGGGAGCTGTCAGTCACTTTATCTACACCCAGTATGTTTGTCATTGTTTTGTTTGTGTTTGTGTGTAGATAAATCACCTCATTTCCTGCGTCTGGGTGACGTGGAGGTAAACGCAGGACAGAACGCCACCTTCCAGTGCATCGCCACCGTACGGGACGCCGTCAATAACAAACTCTGGCTACAGGTACGGAATCAGATGTTTTGAAGGTAAAAGTAAGAAATTAGAAAGAAACTAAAAAAAAAGTGTTAAATAAATGAATGCAAAAAATATATATATATTAAATATTTCTTTTGAGTCTGTCACATTCAAAGTCATGTAAACTTTTATTTTTTAAATTAATGAAAATATAAACAAGTACAAAAATAACCAAACAAAATTACGAAAAAAATACAGATGAGCTTTTTATGCTTTAAGCTTTAAATGCTTTAATTATTCTAATTTAATTACAAAATGAATACACAGGCCATTTAAATAAACTTTTATTTAAATAACAAATTTAAATGGAGTAAAATAATAAATAAAATAAAATGTTAAATAATAATAATAATTTAAATTACAATTTTTTTTTTACATTTATTTAAAAATTCAGATTAAAATTATTAATTCTATAAAACAAAAAAAAAAAGATGTAAGAAGGTTGGGAAAGTAGACCCAGCAAAACAAACAAAAAAAAACATTGTACTAGAAAAACAGTAAACAAATTATTGAAAAAATCAATGGAAAACTAAATGGTCGAAATGTGCTTGTCATAACCTAAACAAAAACAAAAAAATCTAGAAAAGAATATAAATAAAGTAGAATTTTAGAATTAGAATGAACAGCGTTTGCTGTGGTGTTTGTGTGAATTTCAGCCCGGGGTTGCGGTGTGTTAGTGATGTCATCCCCGTGTGTAACGCGTTGGCCAATCAGATCGCGCCGATTAGTTGAACGCTGCTGAGACACACTGTGTACATGGCCGTGGATACGAGCGTCCACTAGAGGACTAAATGTTATTGATGAGTGTGAATGAGACGCGTCCTCTGTGCTCTAACTCGTCTCTCAGAGGAGACGGAACCGGGACGTTAAAAACCTTCTACACGTGTAAAAGTAAAAAAAATGAAAAGTTCTATAAATGACTTTTTTCCAATTTGCGGGAGAGCGGAGCCTCGGGCGCTGTTCAACACGCAGAGTGTTTGATGTAGAAACTGAACGATCAAAGTGTTCCTTCAGTGCCGCTTACACACACACGCGCACACACACACACACACACACACGCACACACACACACACGCACACACACACACACACACACTCTCTCTCTCTCTCATTCTTCCTGCTGGGAGAAGGCGGCGTTGTGCTTCAGAAGGTGCTGAGGTGTGCAGTAACGCGACTCGACTCTCAGCAGTGACCTGAGCTCAGGCTTCACGCGGAGGGACACTGAATATCCGATGTTTGTACGTTTTACACGTCTATTTTACACGTGTCTATCGATGTACAGTACATCATCACATTCACTCAAACATCTATTCACACGTCTGTGAACACGTTTACTGACACGTCTAATGATCACAGGGAAGTGTTTATTGACATGTCTGTTGACACGTCTGTTGGCGTGTGTATTAATTTATACCACTGTTGACACGTATATTAACATAGAATGACGTGTATTATAACATCTCTTGAGATCACATACTGACACCTTGTCACTGACGCGTGTATTAACACCTCTATTAACGTCTATTGACACCTCTCTTGACACGTGGATTGATAAATCTGTGGACATGTGGATCGAGACCTGTTGACACGTGTATTAATAAATCTGTTGACACATGGCTTGACACGTCTGTTAACACGCGGATTGAGAAATCTGCCGACACGTATCGACGTCTGTGGACACGTGGATAGACACGTCTGTGGACATGTGTATTGATGAATCTGTTGACACGTGGATTCATTAGTCTGTTGACACGTCTGTGGACACATGGATTCATAAGTCTGTTGACACGTGGATTGACACGTTTGTGGACACGTAGATTGACACGTCTGTTAACACGTGGATTGAGAAATCTCTCGACACGTGTATTGATGAATCTTTCGACACGTGTATTCATAAGTCTGTTGACACGTCTGTGGACACGTGGATTGACACGTCTGTTGATATATCTATAGATATGTGTATTAAAACATAAATACGGATACCTCCATTAACACGTTTGTCATGACTCTATTGACACGTGTACTGATGACTCTATGCCTGCCAACACAACTACTGACACGTGTCTGTTTCAGATAAAACGTTTCTTTTATGGTTGTAGTGTTTGTATTATTTTTAAAAGTTTGATTTCACTTTTCTTCAAAAGTTGCATCAGTTGTGTAAAGTTGTGCTGTTTGGGTTTCACCTCTTATACACACACACACACACACACACACACACACACACACACACACACACACACACACACTAATCAGTGTGTGTCCTCTCATTAAACCTGAACCTGTCATACAGAGAGGATGGGAGACACACACATAGCACATACATACACACTTTCTCCCTCCCATTCTGACACACACTTGCATACACACACACACACACACACACACACACACACACACACACACACACACACACACACACACACAGTGTGAGCTTGTTACTCCTGACAGGAAAAAGTGTGAAGTAGATGAAGAGGTGAAGAAACTTGGTGTGTGTTGAACTTTTGTATTGAACCGTCTGTCTGTCTGTCTGTCTGTCGGTCGTTCCCTGCGTGTATTGGTCTGTCTGTCGTTTACACTTTCCCTCTGTCTGTCGGCTTGTCTGTGTGTTTGTGGGTCACTCTACTTGTCTGTCCTTTGACCTGCCTTTGACATTTGTCTGCTTCTTTTCTCTCCATCTCTAAACTTTGTCTGTCTGTCTGTCTGCCTGTCTGTCTGTCTATCCGTCTGTCTGTCTGTCTGCCTGTCTGCCTGTCTATCCGTCTGGCTGTCTGTCTGTCTGAGTGCCCGATGTATGTCAGCCTGCCTGTCTGTCTGTGTCCATGTTTGTCTGTTTGTCCATTTGTTTGTCCTTCTCTCTATATCTCTTTGTCTACCTGTCGTTCTGTCCATCACTGTCTTCTTATCCTCTTTTCTTTTCTTCTGTTTGTCTGTCCATCTTTTTTCGATCCAGGAAGTGGTGTGTGTTTGTGCTAACGCTGCGTCCTGACCTTTTCTGTTCCAGCCAGGATGTTTTTCGGTATAAATTTGGCAGAAATTTAAGGCTTTTTGTAGCGTTAAGGCTAATGTGATGCTAGTTAGCGCTAGCGTGCCGTCTTAAAGGCGCAGCGAGTGATTTGCATTAATACAAATAAATTTTACAAGTTTAATGAAAAGTCTTGAAGTGTTTTTGCGATGTGAGATCTAAAGCGGGTTTGCAATTAACACGGACTCGAATCTTTCCTGCGTGTTACTCGACGTGTCATCACCTGCGCTCACTGGAGGAGATGACGAGAGTGTTTTTTTTTTTTGGTTGTTGTTTTGGTTTGATTTTGTGCCAAGTTTCAGCAGATTGTGCCGAAAACCCGAGGGTGCGAACACCTCCCCGAAACCATTACAGGGGAAAAAACACCAAGGTGGGGCTGTTAGCACACCCTGACACTGCGTATTAGCATGACTAGCATCTGTGCAGGATGTCTCACACAACATCGGCTCTAAGGAGACCAGATCAAACGTGCAGGTGTAAATCTACAGCTGTATTCGCTGTCCTTCATTATTACAGAATAGATTAAAATATAATTAATATAAAACATCATTATACGTCTGACTGCTACTTTTTGGGTGCTGATTAGTTTTCCTTTGAAAATCCATGCTGGTTTGAATAAAACAGGTTTAGGGAATAGATGGACAGATGGATGAGTAGATGGACAGGCAGATCAGTAGATGGATAGAGAGACAGGTAGGTGGACAGACAGACGGTTGAATAGATGGACAAAAAGATAAGTAGATGGACAGATAGACAAGTAGATGGACAGATGGACGAGTAGATGGACAAAAATGAGTAGATGGACAGACAGACAAGTAGATGGACAAATAGATGAGCAGATGGACGAGTAGATGGACAGACGGATGAGTAGATGGACAGATATATGAGTAGATGGAGAGAGGGACGAGTAGCTGGACAGATGGACAGGTAGGTGGACAGACAGACGGACAAGTAGATGGACAAAAAGATAAGTAGATGGACAGATATATGAGTAGATCAACAGACCTATGAGTGGATGGAGAGATGGACGAGTAGATGGACAGCTGGATGAGTAGATGAACAGATGGACAGGTAGATGGACTTATGGATGAGTAGATGGAGAGATGGACAAGTATATGGACAAAAAGATAAGTAGATGTACAGAGATGAGTACATGGACAGATGGACAGGTAGGTGGACAGACAGTCGGATGAGTAGATGGACAAAAAGATGAGTAGATGGCAAGACTGACAAGTAGATGGACAGGTAGGTGGACAGACAGATGGATGAGTAGATGGACAGATGATGATGATGATTGTTCGCTCAGGATCTGTTTGTGTTTTTTGTGTAGACTAGTTAGATCTGTCCTGTGTGTATATTAGAAGTAAGTGTGTGTGTGTGTGTGTGTGTGTGTGTGTGTGTGTGTGTGTGTGTGTGTGTGTGTGCCAGAGGCGGAACGGAGAGGACATCCCGGTTGCGGAGAAGAAGAACATTAACCACAGGAAGTTTGCTGCGTCGTTCCGCCTGAGCGAGGTGACGAGTCAGGACCAGGACCTGTACCGCTGCGTCACCCAATCGGAGCGCGGCTCCGGAGTCAGCAACTTCGCCAGCCTCATCGTCAGAGGTGACCCGCACTCCTACACTCCTACACTCACTCGCTCACTTGTTCACTCACTCTAAAACTGATTTCCTGCGGTAGACGTGTGTCCTCCTGCACAGACAGAGGGCGCTCGCTCTCACTCTGACCCGGTCATCAAGACAGAGGGCGCTGTGAGGCGAGGGAGACAAGACTTCTCCTGCGTCTGTACGTTCTCTCTCTCTCTCTCTATCGCTGCTCCACTGCACTACTTTGTTCCTCGAGTAACAGTGAGCGGCTCGCGCTAGCCGTATCCCGGCATGTTAGTGTCTTAGCGGCTAGCTGAAGCTTAGCGGTGGTGACGTGTGCTGCTTGCAGGACGCGGTGAGACACTGATTCCGAAGGAGCTTTCGGGGGCAGAAACGCAGCGCGGGGTAATGCGAGCTGGCACGGAGGCCCGTCTTGTCGCTCAGGGCCCGAGGCTAGCGCTTTATTAGCGGCTAGTGCGGCTAACGTGAGGTGACACGCGCACTCCTCACGGCCCTGTGTACCAGAAACACTGCTCACTACTGAGAGCCGCACTGAACCACAGCTCCTCCCAGGAACACACACACACGTCTGCCTGTCTGCCTGTCTGTCTGTGGCTCTTTCTGTCTGTCTGCCCGTCTTACTCCCTGTCTGTCTCCATCACTCTCCATCGTCTGTACCATTTGTTTTTATCTCTCTTCATCTGTTGGTGAGTAGGACAAAGTTTTTTTTTTGTTTTTTTTTTTCATTTTAGCTCAAAGCCATCACACACACACACACACACACACACACACACACACACACACACATTGAAGATTGGGGACAAAAAGAAAAACAAGAAGCACATCAAAACAGCAACAAGGAGAGAGTGAGCTGAAGAACAGAGCTCCAGGGTGTGAGAGAGAGAGAGAGAGAGAGAGAGAGAGGGGGGGGGTGAAAAAGAATAAAAAGTGGAGAAGAGAAGAAGAGGAAGAAAAAGTGAGCGAGAGGAAGAATGAGGGGAAAAGTGGAACATTTACACAAAGCGCGAGGAAGAGAGAGAGAGAGAGGAGGTTAGGGGAAAGAAAGAGAAAAAGGGATGGACAGAAAAATAATGAAAAGGAAGAAGAAAGGGTGTGTGTGTGTGTGTGTGTGTGTGTGTGTGTG
>JAAGKR010010155.1:12319-23457 GCA_011419295.1 Clarias macrocephalus
CACACACACACACACACACACACACACACACACACACACACACACACACACACACACACACACACACTCCTCATAGTGTTTTATTTCTACACCTCTTTTCTCTTTTTCCTTCTTTCTTTTATCTTCTTTTTTCTTTTTGTATCATGTTTTTCTCATTTCATTGTGTGTGTGTGTGTGTGTGTGTGTGTGTGTGTGCAGCTCTAATAAATTCGGGTGTGTTTAAAAGCTTTCTCAGCGCTGCTCCATCTCGAGTGTTTGTCCGCGTTCTCCGAAATGCCCCGCATTCAGCATTAACACACACTCCAGCGTTTTCATTTACTGCTCTCTCTCATACACACACACACACACACACACACACACACACACACACACACACACTGCAGGTGAAAAGGTCGCTCGGAGAGAGAGATGCGCTTATTTTCATTAACTCACTTCGCATTTTATTAGAAATCTAATCAATCTGTTTTTATTCATATTTATACACAGAGACGCTTCCTAAAGAGAGAGAGAGAGAGAGGGGGGGGAGGTGCAGGGACAGAAACATGTGCTTTACTACAGTGTGAGGGGAGGAAATATGAACGAAAGAAAGGAAGGAAGAATATAAATGAAGGAGATAAAAGAAAAAATGAAGGGAAGGAGAGAGAGAGAGAGAGAGAACACAGAAGAGAAAAGTAAAGGTATGATCAGTAAGGAAATAAAAAAATTAGAGGAAGAGAGAAGGGAAGAAAGGGGATGATTTAAAGGGAAAGAAAGGAAAAATGAAGGGAAGGAAGGAGAAAGATGAAGGGAAAAATCTAAAGATAAAAAGAAAGAAATGATCAGCAAATAAAAAACATGAGAAAAAAGAAAGAAAGAAAAAGAAACAACATTTGCATGAGGTACGAGAAGAAGAACAAGAGAGTGTCTCAAGAAGCAGAGGGGGAAAGGGAAGGATGGAAGGGGAAAGAAAGAAGGAAAAAACATAAATGAACAAAGGAAATGATAAAGAAAGAATAAAAGAGGATAATTGAATGGAAAAGGAAGAAAAAATTCAGGAAAAAAATCACAAAAGGAAAAAAGTATTAATAAGGAGAAGGAAAAAGGAAGAACATCAGAAGATAACGAGGGATGAGCGTTAGAAATAAAGAGCAAGAAAAAAAAACAAAGAAAGAAAGAACTTGAAATAAGCAGAGGGGAAAAGGAGAAGGAAAGTAAGAAAGAAAGAGAAGGACAAGAAAAAGATGAAGGAGAAAAGCAAGGACAGAGTCAGTAGGCCAGGAGTAAAGACAGGAAGTGTCCAGGGGGCGTGGCTTAACCTGGGCGTCTGTCTCTCCCACAGAGCCGCCCAGGCCCATAGCTCCGCCCCAGCTGCTGGGCGTCGGCCCCACCTACCTGCTGATCCAGCTGAACGCGAACTCCATCTTCGGCGACGGGCCGATCATCCTGAAGGAGGTGGAGTACCGCATGACCTCGGGCTCCTGGACCGAGACGCACGCCGTCAACTCGCCGCACTACAAGCTGTGGCACCTCGACCCCGACACCGAGTACGAGATCCGCGTCCTGCTCACGCGCCCCGGGGAGGGCGGCACCGGGAAACCCGGCCCCGCCCTCGTCACCCGCACCAAGTGCGCAGGTCAGTCGGGTCTCCTGTATGTCCGTGTTTACAGTCTGGGAGGGGAGGGGAGGGGAGGGGAGGAGGCGGGGTCAGGGGCGAGATGGTCCTGTCGCCGTGGTGACCGCTTGCTCTCAGTTGCCATGGCATCAATGTTGCAGGTGGTGTTGAGCGAAGGATGTATGGATAGAGGAACACATTCAGAGACTTTCTCTCTTCCATCCGTATTCTGTTTTCTCTCTCTGCTTTCATCACTTGTTTTCTCTCTTTGTTCATCCCTTCATCCTTTGCTCATTATTTTCCCCCTCTCTTTTTATCTTGTTTCTTTTTTCTTCCATCAGTTGTTCTCTCTCTCTCTCTCTCTCTCTCTCTTACATTCACACTGCTGTGTCTCTAGATCGGAATTGAAGTTTAAAGGGTCTTACTTTAAGGACCCTGTGTGTGTGTGTGTGTGTGTGTGTGTGTGTGTGTGTGTGTGTGTGTGTGTGTGTGTGTGTGTGTGTGTGTGACGTGACTTGAGAGAGAAAGCTTGTTTTTTCTTTCATCTTTCTCGGCCAATCACACGCTTATCTCAGCTCAGACTTTCCGAATTTACTCAATTACAGTCTGACCGCGCACACACTCACACTCACCCCTCTCCACTTCTCCAACTTCTATTGTGTGTGTTTGTTTTGCGCATGTTGATTGAATGTGGAAATAGAATTTTGAGGAAGAGGATTTGAAGTGTGTGTGTGTGCGAGAGAGAGAGATGGATGTGTGTTATGTGTATGATTTATTCCTGTACAAATGTCGTGCCATTTCCCTCAAATAGCATATTGATCGTTTTTGCCCCAGTTTCAAAGGGAATGAACGTTGGACACACACACCGCACACACACACCACACACACACCAACACACACACCGCAACACACACACACACACACACACACACACACACACGCACAACAGATTTATTTTATATTAGTAAAAGCCACACTGATGTAAAATAGGTTATGGGTGCCAAAACTTGTGATCACTGCACTGAGCAGAGAGAACACACACACACACACACACACACACACACACACACACACACACACACAGCTGCTAGCATTAGCAATCACTAGTACCCCTTTAACCATCACTGTTAGCATTTAGCTTTAACATACTCAGTCTTAGCAGCTAACGGGTTAGCATCAAGCGTTCGGGATTTGTGTACCATTTATTTACCAAACTGCTAAGGCTAAATGCTAACTGCTTATTTAATGTTGCTACTCAAAGGCTGTAAGCAATTAGCTTTTAGCTTCAGTTGTAGCTGCGTTTAGCTCGAGTTAGCGCACTACAGTGCTAAGTGTGGATCTGTCTCTCAAACACCTCAGAACCCCAAACACTGCGACTAAACTGTCTGTCTGTCTCTCACTGTCTCTCTGTCTCTGTCTGTCTCTCCTTCACTCTCAAGCACTGCGACTAAACTGTCTGTTTGTCTCAGTCTCTCTGTCTCTCTGTCTGTCTCTATTTCACCCTCAAGCACTGCGACTAAACTGTCTGTCTCTCTCTGTCCCTCACGGCCTATATGTCCCTCTTTGACTATTTGTTTGTTCCTCTGTGTCTCTAACTGTTTCTGTCTGTCTCTCTGTCTTTTTATCCCTCACTGTCTTTTTCGGTCCCTCTGTATTTCTCTTAGTCTATATGTGTCTTTCTTTCTCTGTCTCTGTGTCTGTCTCATTGTGTGTATCTCACTGTCCCTGCCTGTTTCTTTGTCTCTTTGTCTCTCACTGTCTCTGCATGTCTGTCTCCCATTGCCTGTCTGTCTGTCGCTTTATCTCCTTTCCTTGATGTCTGTCTATAACTGTCTCTCTTTCTCCATCCATGTGTGTCTCTCACAGTTCGTGTCCCTCTGGCTGTTTTCACTGTCTGTCTGTCTCTGTCTGTCCGTCTGCCTTGTGACCTCTTACCCTTTGTATGGATTTGTCTCTCTCTTTGTCTTTCTCTGTCGGTCTTCCTTTGACTCTGTCTCTTCTTGTATGTCTCTCACAGTCAGTATCTGTGTTTCTCTCTCTCTCTCTCTCTGTGCTTAAAGGTTCCTTTAGAGTAATTATCTAGATTTTATAGCTTCATTTTAACTTAATGTTCAGGCAAAACATTTCTCCATTTCTGAAACGACACCTTAAGTGTGTGTGTGTGTGTGTGTGTGTGTGTGTGTGTGTGTGTGTGTGTGTGTGTGTGTGTGTGGATTTTTAGTTAAAGTGTTCGTGAAAAGAAGACGTTAGGATTTTAATTACAAGTCTAACGCGTCCTCTGTGATCATGCTGATTTAGCAGAAAACACACACACACACACACGCGCGGCCGCTTTTCAATTAACCCACCCTTTCGCTTTCGTTAACGAACCCCATCTTGCCGCAGGTGGGGTCAAAGGTCAATCTCAGTTTTTTTTTTTCCCCCCTGACGGTGCGTTTCTGTTTTAATTGAATGAGCTCGGTCGCTAAACGACATTGTTGTCAAGGTGAAAAAAAAAAAAAAAACATGAGCTGCCTAGTTAATGTCCTCACCATTCTGCATCAACAAGGGCGGAGCTTAGCTTCGGCAGATAGACCTGATAGACCACTTGAACTTCTCCTTGACGTCTTTATACAACAAGGTGCTAATAACATACGCCGCAGTGCGCTAATGTTAGCTAGTGATGAAGCTAGCTTAGATAAGGGTAATTAGCGGACTTAGCAGAAACTAGCTCTCCAGAATCGTGAGTTCACATTAGCTTCCATTTCACCTCAGCTTTCACTTACCTCAGCATAACATATATGTAAATGTCTCGCTAGTTCAGAAACAAAATTACATTACATTTAGCTTTTTACATTTACATTTAGCTTTTACGCGTCCGACTTTGCTCTGTTTTGTTCCCTCATGCTACTCACGCTAATGTACCCCCGAGGCTGACGGCTAAACATTTCGGGTCAGATTTCCACCCCAGTTCATGTCTCATCCCCTTTTATTCAGGTTCCTGTGCTTAATGCAACTTCCCCTGAAGGATGTTAGCTAAAATATCTCCAGCGGCTAGCATCAGTCATGGATGTTATTTTGAGTTTCAGTGTAGTTTAGCTTAGCTTAGCTTTCAGGGTTACTCTGAATCACTGACATGACTCCAGATGGCTATGCTAACTCATGTGACTAGCATCTGTTATAAGTGATGTAGCTCTGAAGCTATTATGCAGGTTTATTCATAGCCTCACATTAATTTAGTGTTAGCATATGTTACGCTAACTAAGAGAAAGCGAAACTAGCCTGTATTAGTTTTGAAAGTTTTTTTCGTGTAAATCTTACATTTTATTTAATTTTATTTACAAAGGTTTACTCTGAACCACTGAAATGACTTTATACTAACTAGTCACATGATCTCAAGTCACATGATCTCAGTTTGACAGACGCTTAATTCCCTTTTTGTTTTTAAATTTGGTAATGAGCGGTGAAACGGTTCTGCAGCCGCAAACAGCCTCCTGGTGGGAAAACACCACCCACACACACACACACACACACACACACACACACACACACACACACACACACACACACACACACACACAGAGGGGATAGAGGGATACAGCAACGGTTCATTACACTTCATGTCCTGTGGCGTTTAGAAAGTCGCACTACACATCTGCACAGAACTACCTTAAAACACACACACACACACACACACACACACACACACACACCAGACGGATGTTTTATTTACGCGTGTCCTCGCGGGCAGCAGCTCGTAAACACAGACCGTTTTTCCATCATGTAGCTACAGGATGTTTACAGCATGCCCCGACTGGCCTCCACACACACACACACACACACACACACACACACACACACACACACACACACACACACACACACACGTCCCCACAGACAGACCTGTCCTGCTGTTAACAGCTCTGTTAGTCCATGGTGGGTCCTGCTGTTTCTCCCAGGCTATCATCACTCCATATCTTCTCTTCTTTCATGACTCTCTTGAATTCTTTATCTATTTGCTTTTCTTTATCTTCCTTCTTACTTTTCCTTTCGGCACTGTTTCACTCCCTCATCTTCCATCCCTCTCGTTTCATTCTTTTTTCTATCCTTAAACATTCCTTGACTCATTCCTTAGGACTTCGCTCATCCTTTCTTCATTTCCTATTCCTGTGACCCTTTTAACGTTTCTTTAATTTCTTCCTTCAGTTTCCCCCCCCCAACATTCCTTCATTTCTTTCCTTTTGCTTTTGTTCTGCATTCGTTTCCAGTTATAACTTCTCTAATTTTCGAGGTATTCTTCTATCTTCCTTTCATCCGTCATTCCCTTCATACTGTCGTCATTCTTGTTTCCTGGTTGCCTGGTATACTCTGGTGGTTAGGGGTAGTGTGGAGTAAATTGGATGTGTGTGAGCTGGAGGTTTTAGCAAATGGCTTGATGTGACCTCAAGGATCGGTTTGCTCTCGCAGGGTCGAGTTGATTTGTTCACAAGTCACAGTTTCTGAACAAGAACATCAGGTCAAGAAGTCATGGATGCATCCGCTCGATCTTCTGTATCAGTGTTCCTGTAGGTTGGGGTGGGGTTTTAGCCAGATCTTCTTCAAGGTCTGGAGTTTCAAAAGCCACCATGGGACTTGACCCTTGGCCCTTGGTTGAGCTGGAAGGTAAAGCAGAGACCACTAGTTTATCTGGGGGTCAGTCTTGGCAGCATGATACAGGAAGTACCTCGGCTTCCTCACAACTTGCTTCATAGTGGCTGTAGCATAGTATTTTCTTTGGTCCAAGGTTACAGTCTTAGACAAGATGTGTGACCAACTCGAAATCTTCAAATTGAAACCACTTGAGGCTTAGAACAAACATGACCACGGTTGGTTTGGTAGCCAAGGTTGTAAAGTGATTCTGAGTCACTCATACCATTCCGAAGTGGGGATGAAAGGATGACCTACCAATTTTTGTTTTAAAATGAACAGTGAAAAGGTAAGGGTAAGGTAAAGGTCATGTGGTGTGGTGATGTTCATGAGGCATTATACAGGTTGGACTGGACTGATGGGCAGGGATAGTTCAGTGGTTAAGGTATTGGGCTACTGATGGGAAAGGTTCCAGGTTCAGACCTTACCACCTTTCCTAAGTTGCCACTTTTGGGCTCTTAAGCCCAGGCCCTACCCATCAATTGCTCAGATGTATAATAAGATGAAACTGATGTAATGTTCTGGGTCACTGGAAGTTGTAAATGTTCCAAGGGTAGAAACCAGTGAGAACGTCATAAAATCACTTCGGAATCTTTAATTGCCGTCTTTCTTCCGCACCATGACAATTCATATTGATAGAAAACAAATTCTCCAGTCTTTTCCACCTTTACACAGACTAGAACATCAAGGACCGCTATGCGGACACCCCTTATGACATGTCCAGCTGTCTGCTGGTGATTTCCTGTACCCAGACCTTAAAGAGGACTCTGAGTGCTCCACCACATTAATTTAAAATCCTCCATCAACCAATCTCTTGGAACAATGGAAACCAAGTCCATGTGAACATGGTGCTCAGGTGTCAGGAGATCCCCATCAGGTTCTCTGTCCTGCACTTCCATCTGAGAACGTAATCTAACGTAATGCTTGTCCTCATGCTAGGACGTCCTTTTCTCCAGAATGTTCCATACAGCAAGGACCATTTTTTTTCCGTGGTGATGCTCATGAAGTTCTTTTTGAATATGTCCACATTGATCCATGGCAACAACCTCTGCTTGGAGGAGCATTGCTCCCTGAGTCGCTTTCTATTTTTCTTTGTCGCTCCCTATAAACTCCGCTTTATTGGTTTTATTTTTAATCATTTACCAGCTTGTGTTCAAACCTCACTCATTTCTCCAGGGAGAGAAAATGTTGTGTTTGTCTATCTCCCTCTCTCTCCATACACACACAGACACACACACACACACACACACACGCTTGGGTGGTAATTAATTTCTCAGTGTGTTTGGTGTGTAAAATGTAATGAAAGTTTTCTCAGCGAAGAGCGAATCCAGTTTTATCCTGATCAGTGAGTTTACAAACAGAGTACTTTCTCTCTCTCTCTCATATTGTCTCTCACTTTTTGTCATTCTCTCTCTGACTATCATTCCGTCTTTCTGTCTCTTTGTCTCCCTCTCACTCTCCACCGTGGAGATGACTCTAAATGAAAGCCATGCATGCATACACACACCTGCACAAATCCGGTTCGCTCTCCAGACCTCTTGTGGAGATAAGAGTGTGTGTGTGTGTGTGTGTGTGTGTTTGCCCAGGCACCCTGCCTGTCATAAATGTAGTTGTAGGATTATCAGCATCTCTGTGGGGAAAAATGATTTAAATGGAAATGACTCAAACCTGAACGCTTTATCCGAACAAGAAAAGCCTCACCATCATCACTCCACTGAGGCGTGTCCCAAACCACACACCCTATTCACTATACAGTCCACATAAACACCATCACCGCTACCACGCTGTGGGCGTGTCCCAAACCACACACCCTATTCACTATACAGTCCACATAAACACCATCACCGCTACCACGCTGTGGGCGTGTCCCAAACCACACACCCTATTCACTATATAGTGCACCCAAACATCATCACCACTCCACCATGGGCATGTCCCAAACCACACACCCTATTCACTATATGTTCCACATAAACACCACCATCAGATCACTGTGGGCGGGTCTAAAACCATGCATCCTTTTCACTATACAGTCCACATAAACACCATCATCAGTAGCACACTGTGGGCGTGTCCCAAACCACACACCCTATTCACTATACAGTCCACATAAACACCATCATCAGTAGCACACTGTGGGCGTGTCCCAAACCACACACCCTATTCACTATACAGTCCACATAAACACCATCACCGCTACCACACACCCTATTCACTATACAGTCCACATAAACACCATCACCGCTACCACACACCCTATTCACTATACAGTCCACATAAACACCATCACCGCTACCACACACCCTATTCACTATACAGTCCACATAAACACCATCACCACTACCACACTGTGGGTGTGTCCCAAACCACACACCTATTCACTATACAGTCCACATAAACACCATCACCGCTACCACACTGTGGGCGTGTCCCAAACCACACACCCTATTCACTATACAGTCCACATAAACACCATCACCGCTACCACACTGTGGGCGTGTCCCAAACCACACACCCTATTCACTATACAGTCCACATAAACACCATCACCACTACCACACTGTGGGTGTGTCCCAAACCACACACTCTTTTCACTATATAGTCCACATAAACATCATCAATTCACTGTGGGCGCATCTCAAACCACACACCCTGTTTACTATATAGTCCACATAAACATCATCATCAATTTACTGTGGGCGTGTCTAAAACCACACACACTATTCACTATACAGTCTACATAGACAATCATGATTAGTCCTCTGTGTGCGTGTCCCAAACCATACACCCTATTAGTCCAGATTATCATCATCATCATCATCACTCCTCCATGGGTGGGCCAAAATTGTGGGCTAAGTAGTGAACAAGCTGTAATTTGGGACAGAGCAGTGTGTAACCTTGAATTCTTCAATTATGAGAGTACGGTTTGGTGACTAAGGGAGTGAGGTGTGCTGGTATGTGCTTTACAATTGACTTTATTACCCATAATTCTGTGTGTGTGCGCTTGCACACACACACTTGTACAGTGTGTGTGTGTGTGTGTGTGTGTGTGTGTGTGTGTGTGTGTGTGTCCTAGTTTTCTTATCAGAGCTTAGGCAGACCAGCCTATTTGAATTTCAAAACGTCCAGTTGGTGCTCAATACCTGAATTCACCATCGCTTACCCTCCACTTCCTCTGTGTGTGTGTGTGTGTGTGTGTGTGTGCGTGTGTGTGTGTGTGTGTGGTCTCTGAAATTATTTCTTTTCTCTGTCTCAGATGAAGTGCTTCAGCTTCTTATGATGGAGAGTCTCTACATAACCACTGAAAAGTGTGTGTGTGTGTGTGTGTGTGTGTGTGTGTGTGTGTGTGTGTGTGTGTGTGTGTGTGAGTGAGATTAACCTTTCCTTAGCCTCATAACACTCTGATTCCAACAGTGGATTTGAATTCATCACTTTGAGTCACACACACACACACACACACACACACACACACACACACACACACTCACAATAAAAATGCAATAACTCAGCCACGGTATGAATAAAACATCACCTGCCGAGCGCATCATACTCAATCACACACTCCCTGAGAAGTGTGCGTGCACGTGCATGGGTGTGTGTGCTTGTGTGTGTGTGTGTGTGTGTGTGTGTGTGTGTGTGTGTGTGTGTGTGTGTTATACACATTTACACAGTGTTCATGGCCTCTATGCGTTTGTGTGTGTATTCTTAGTACAGAACAATTTGACTTTTCCCCCAATCATTTCCAATAGTATAGTGAATAAAACCAGTGCGAAGTTCCCAGAGTGCACTGCAGTAGGTTCGATTCCAGGCAGCAGTGTGTCATGGCTGCAACCGCATCACTTACAAAGGAAGTTATATTTGTTATTTCACTTTTTCTTTCACTCTGATTAAGTAAAAAACATAACAGCCGTCATCTTTCAACCTCATCAGAGAGTCACTGTTAACTGAGTGTGTGTGTGTGTGTGTGTGTGTGTGTGTGTGTGTGTGCATGTTCTAGCACTTTTTAGCAGCTGCAGGAGTAAATTACAGGAGCATACAGCATGCCCACTGATTACACGCAATCAGGAAGTAGTGTAATGTAAGTGCGGTGAGGTGCAGCCTGCGTGCCGGGTCAAACTTTATTGCCAAAAAGTGTATTGATTGCTTTGTTCAACACTTTGACATTGAGTGTTTTTTGCCTCAATGATGTTTGGTTGTTTGAACAAGAGGAATGATGACTAAAGAGGGCACGAAAAGAATGACCTTGGGGTCAGAAAGGTAAAGAATGACTTTAGCGACATTTGAAGAAAAAAATGACCTGAGAGACGGACAAGGAGATAATGATCTTGGGGAGATGCAAGCAAAGTATGACCTTGCAGAAAGACAAGGAAAGAAGGACATTTGGGAACAGGCAAGGAAAAAATGACTTTGGGGACAGCACCTCAGGGATGACTGGAAGGAAGTGACGCAAGGGAAGATAGGAAGGGAGCGTGAATGGAGTGACCCGAGGGATGACGGGAAATGAACGAACCGAGGGATGACGGGAAGGTAGCGACCTGAGGGATGGGGGAAAGGGAGCCACCCAACGGTTGGCGTGAATGAAGCAACCTGTTGGATGGTGAGAAGGGAGCGACTAAAAGGAATGGCGGGGAGGGAGCAACCAGAAGGATGGGGGGGAGTGACAAAAGGGATGGCAGGAAGGAGCTGCCCTCAAGGGATGGTGGGAAGGGAACAACCCGAGTATTGGTGGGAGGGGAGCGACCCGAGGGATGCGGGAGAGGAGCGACCCGAGGGATGACTAGAAGGGAGCGACCCGAGGGATGACTAGAAGGGAGCGACCCGAGGGATGACTAGAAGGGAGCGACCCGAGGGATGACTAGAAGGGAGCGACCCGAGGGATGAC
>JAAGKR010010156.1:0-23851 GCA_011419295.1 Clarias macrocephalus
CCCCCCCCATTACTTCTTCACATAGGGCCAAGTAGGACTAGATAGCTTTCTTTCCTTAATAAATGAAACTGCATTTTGTATTTAATCGGGTTAACTTTGCAACAGTGAAATTTGTTTGATGATCTTGTGACAAATATGCAAATATATACAGTATACACTTTTTTTTTATTATTAACTGTTGTTGTATAAGGGGAATAAAACAGTTAAGATTGTGCGGTTACTTCAGGGTGGTCACAGTCACTATTTTCCTAGAACAAACCGTCCTGTCATGTTTTATTCCTTACGTATACACTTCGTGCACGGTGTGAATTTATCACTTTAAATGGAAGATTAATGCACACAACAAAACGTCTCCTGTACTCCTCAGCAGAATTGAGTGAGACGGAGAGATTTATGGCGTGTACTCACGCTGCTTTTCCTTCGTTTTTATTTTTTCTCAGCGTCATTAGGCTTCCTGCTGCGCTCTTTCTGCTGACCAGCACGTTTTCACCGTTTATCCATCGTGTTTCTCACGAGCCTGTGTTCCCTGTACGCGCCTTTTTTCCAGGCGTCGTACGTCACGTTCCTCTCTCATGTTTCCAGTTTTATTCTTGTAAGTGACATTTCATTTTTGTGCACAAACCTGTATGGATTATTACTGTGTATATACATTTCTACGTATTTTCAGTCTGTAGAAAGAAAATTTACCCGATGAAAAAGTAAGAACTGTGGAGTTTATGGTGATGAGTATTAACATGCAGTGAATCTAAACACGTTATTCCGGAGCAGGCTGGTAAATCCGATTGTTTTGCTCGTCTTAGCAGGTCAGGCATGATGCAAAATACTGAATTGTAGTCTTACTGCATTTCAACAAATTATGTTCCCACCGTGTTAATATTTAACCTATATTGTTATAGATAGAGTCCAGTACTTTTAAACCGTCTATGCTGAGGGTGCCAATAATTCTGGAGCTGTCTACATACTGAAGCATACAGCATTTAATATCTAGGGTAATAAAAAATAAATAAAAATGAATATATATATATATATATATATATATATATATATATATATATATATATATTATATACTTTTCTGAATTGTTCTTGTATCAGATCAGATTTATTAGCATCATCAAATATCACAATGTGGCCCTTCGAATCAGAATCATATCTTACAGTTTATACTGTAACTTATCATTGCAGGTGAAGTGGTATCAAATACTGAATCATAAACATTAAAGGCTCAAAATTATATTATATCTCTGATACAACTTATTAAAAAATTTTTTTTAAAGTGCTGTAAAACAACAACAACAAAAAAACACTTTTCCAGTTGAGGTCAGTTATGAACTGGAGACACGTAGCTGAGGTTGAGGAACTGTTAGAGCCAGAGATTTCTATCTGTGAGTTTTTCAGACTTAATGATCATTAATGAATGAATAAAATAAATAAATAAATAAATAAACTAATAATAATAATAATAATAATAATAATAATAATAATTGTATAGTTCAGGGGTTAAACAGGCCAATTTGTTCTCCCCCCCTAATGTGACCTCATATAAGAAGAGCCCCTCCCCCATCTTACTGCTCAACTCTGCTGTTCTCTGGAGGGGTGTGGCTCAGCAGTAGCTCATTTACACAAATGCTATGTATTAAAACTGTCTTTTTCAGCTCCAGCTGGGTTAAAAGGTTCTGGAAACTATGTGAGGAATCCCAATTTTAAGTGCAGTAAATGTTTCTAAGAACATAAAAAAACCCATATCTAGAATATATTACAATCATTGACACCCTTACAAATATATATATATATATATATATTTGTATATGTATATACAGTATATGGGACCTTTATGCCATAGCTACTTTAGGTTAAAATCTCAATATAAATACAGAAATGATTTTTTGTAGAAATACCCAGGCACAGATATAGACAGAAATGGCTTTAAACTGCGTATGCATACGTAAAACAAACAAAAATACAAACAAAAAAACAAACAAATTTAAATCCAAATTTAAATCCAAGTTTAAAATCCAAATTTAAATCTATACAGTAAAATTTCACAGACTACTCTGTACAGATTTATTTATTTATTTATTTATTGCCTTTAACTTCCTCGTGTATTTTCTACGCATTGTTAGACTCACAATACGTGAATTTCCAGCTGTTAAGATTTTTATTTCTGAACTTTCCACTAACATAACACATTTTCAGTTGCATGGTAGCTACAGTTAATGAGCTTTGGAATAAAGGTCCAATAGGAAAGATATAAACCCATAAGATAATGGTGGATTGTGATAAAAAAAAAAAAAACCCTAAAAATGATCACAGACCTTTTTGCTTCACATCAGGAGCCACACTCTGTAAAACACTGCTTTATTCGGTTTTCATTGTGTGTGTGTGTGTGTGTGTGTGTGTGTGTGTGTGTGTGTGTGTGTGTGTGTGTGTGTGTGTGTGTGTGTGTGTGAGACAAACCCCAGCTGCTATAGCGCATTTATTTCCTCGTCTGAAAGAGAATGACCTCGTGTCCTATAAATACGCTCGGGATGCTCGGCGTGTTATGAGAGATGGAGCAAAGTTTGCCTCGTTAGCAGGAAACGATCCTTTGTGTGCAGCACAATGAGATGGAGTGCGTTCACACGATCCCACCCTACCTGTCCTCTACCTGTCCTCGACTCACCTTTACACTTTACACTCGACACTCCTGCGCCAGGGAGACCGACCCTCGAGGAATCCATCCAAAACAAACACGTTCTCATGATTTATTGGAAAAAAGAATGAATGTGCTTCTTAGTTGATTCAAAATGATATTATATTATATTATATTATATTATATTATATTATATTATATTATATTATATTATATTATATTATATTTACTTCTGTACATCTTTATACCCTGTTTCCCTTGAATGCAATTTACTCTATATTGTTGTAGTATTTTAAACAACATTCTGTATATTATACAATATATTATTATATAAAATAAAATTAAATATAATGTAATGTGTAGTATATAAGTATTTTGCATATAATACCATACCCTAGTTATTAAAGCTGTATGTTTCAGCATACAATCAGTATGAGAGTTTTTACTTTATGTACCTTTAATCCTTCTTCGCTGGGGGTGCCAATAATTTTGGCGCTGACTATATATATGCTGAAACATACAGCTTTAATAACCAGGGTACTTTTTTTTTTTTTTTTCTCGAAATTTTGATTCTATTCTATTCTATTAATTAATTTCTTTTTGCTTGTTTTGCTTCGTCACCCCAACACCATTTATTCCTCAGTTAATTCTTTCTCACACCAGAAATTCATGATCTTCTGGGATTAAAGTAGCTGATCACTGATCAGCGAGCATTTACAGTGATTCACCGTTTCTACATGGTATTTATAGGAAGACAAATTTATTGTTTGCCCCACACAACCAGGTAAAAATGCAAAAAAAGGTAAAAATGTTGAAGGTAAAAATGCAAAACTATAGTCCACCAAATGTAAATTAATGCTTTGTTCACGCAGATACGGCTGTCCTGATGTACAGTAGCAACCAACTAGATGTTATTATGATGATTATACAGTAATTATGACTATGCAGGGGGAGCTCAGTGGTTGGACTGCTGATCAGAAGGTCCCCGGTTACCACTCATGCCTGATGTGCCCACATCCTCACTATTATTATGATTATGATTATGATTATGATTATTATTATTATTATACTCTATAAGGTAAGACTTGGTAATAGGAATAAGAAAGGGAATGTTATTTAAAATGTTCCAAGGCCTCTCCAATGAGTTGTAACATTAATTATGTATACTTTATAGTTCATGCGGAATAACTTATGAAGAAATACAACATGTATCGATCCATCCTTTCATCCATCCATCCATCATCTATAATGCTTATCCTTTGGAGGATATCCTTCTATCTATCCATTGATCCATCCATCCATCTATCATTACTTTGCACTGAATGCACAAAAGATTATGAATCCCGGAATTGCTAGAAATCCATCTTTGGCTCTTGTCATTTATACCAAGAACAAAAACCGTATTGCCACAAAAATAGAATATCAAGTAATCATGACCAAACTGATCTAATTCCTCCATATCATCCAGACTTATGGATCAGTATTTTCGGCTCATACACAGACACAGTTTCCTGTAATTTCTTTTCCTAGATGTAAGTCCTTCTCTGGCAGTTTGCTCTAATACACTTATTACTCATAATGAGCTGAACCACGTGTTTTTTTTTAAGAGAGGAAACCGCACCAGAAAAGGCTGATTTATAGCACCACAGACTCTCTTCATCGCTTTAAGAAGAGATACAAATCCCAAAATGTAATTCATGACTGGAGGCTAAAGTTTTGGCCCATTTTCAGACTACTTTCTAAAAAAAATAAATAAATGAAAAAATAAAAATAAAAAAAAATCCCCAGACTGGTTAATTTCAGTATCCGTGCCGACATCCTGCTTCGATCAGTCCTGCATTATTTCCTTTCTGATGTTGTTTTTCATCTTTCGTCCATTTCCTTCACATAACCTTTCATTTTTTATGATTCGCTTCAGCAGCACAGCGAGAAGAATCAGGAATACAAACCCATACATCCTGTCAACAACAACTCAATTCACACAACTCAATTTGATGAGTTGCAAGGCTGCAGGCTAAGTGTAGACTTTGGAGTCGTATAATTCCTGATAATTTAATAAAATAAAAAAAATAAAAAATCAACAATGTTTTTTGCTTGCACCAAATTGTACACAAGATTACATGGCATAAAGACAAAGACAAATCAAACATACAAATTATTTCAATTTTCTACGACTATCAGAGTTGGAAGGTAACTTTACTTTTTTACATACTGCATCTGTACTTTAATGTAGTAGTTAGTGGACATTTTTTACTTTTACTCCACTACAATCTTAAACAAATCTCTATACTTTCTACGTCACTACAGTGGTGTGGAGCATTGAATGTAGCCACCTGCTGACTCTTATGCATAATTGCATCGTTTGCCTTTCCGGCATAAAATTCAGAGAGAGAGAGAGACAGACATAAAGGCTAGAGTGAGTTTATACAAGCTCAGTATTTTGAACACTTAAGTAAATTTGAAGGTGTGTACTTTTGCTATAAAACTAAGACTAGGACTTTTACGTGAGTAATATCTTACCTGGGGTATCCTTACGTTTTCTCACGTTTTTCTTTCTAAAACATCTAAACAAATACTGTGCTTCTGTTTATAGTATAATATTTTGTATTATCTTTATGTTTGGATACAGTATGTATAAATCAGTTACACGGTGTTTTGGAGTTTCTAGACCGAACCTTATACGTCTCAAGGCACTGATCCACCTCCACTTGGGTCTTGTTTTTACTGCACGGAGGCTCCGCCTATTTCTGCACTGCTCATGCTGTAAACTAAATCAAGATGTGTTGGAGGTTCCATCGCTTTCGTGATATCCTTTCCAAGGATCGACAGAATAAGCGGTGATCTTAGGCCGCAGTCTATAGTTATTACATAAACCAGGTCGCTGTTGACTCTCTTTGGATCTGCGCTAGGTTTTGCTTGATTCATTCTCCCTGAGATGCGAAATATCATGAAGAGATACTGTAGTAGCCAGCACCTGCGCTGACAGTGTTAGAGATGCATGACTTTGCTGATCCAGCATTTATTTGTCTGCCAGCTAAGCAGGATTTGCCGGGCGTCTCTGAGCAGTGATGTCTGTCTTATCGATATCCGAAATGGTCAGTCGTTAACGTGAAAACTCGGCCGTGTGAGAAAAATAAATCCCTGAATCATGAATTGTGTCGAGCTTCCTGTATTAACGTGCGTGCATTATGATCCAGCACTGCTGATGTGCATGCACTGTGTTATTGTGGTGTTTTCGTTTTTGTTGTTGTTGTTGTTGTTGTTGTTTTTTACCCATTGATAGAAATGAGTATTTCAAATATCAGAAAGGAAGTGAATGAAACTCTTCTACTTTGATGTTGGCCAGCAGGCGTACAGCTCCATCTGGTGTCTTGCCCATTCATCACAACTTCTCCTTCATAAAAACCTGGTGATGTCACACCAGTGTATGATGCGAACCAGCGTTTGGTTTACATCACCCGAGTCTGACAATAAAAAGAGACAAAGATAACAATGTTTTCACCAGGAAGTAGTGGTTATACAGTATAGGGTTCTATTTCTAAATTATATATATATATACAATAATTTTTTTAAATTATATTTTATTTTATACTTTATTATATTTTTTAAATCAAAAGCATTATTTAGTTTACACGTATTTTAACTCATCCTGGTTACACTTGTACGCATATGAACCGTGTTTTCTTCCTCCTCCTCTTCCTCCTCCTCTTCTTCATCTCGTTCCTCTTTCCTACTATGTTAACTGTAAAGTAATCAAATTGTACGAGGGCTTACAGTTCATAAATTGCTACGAAAATATTTTATTTAATATGCTATTAAACATTAACTGTTGAATGATCATAAGAGGTTTGGCTGTACAGTGATGGATGACATTTAAATAACATTAACGCTAAAAATATACAAATTAAACATTTACATTAACATCACTTGAACATATGAACAAAAAAAATCATGGTCACATGATAGCATGAATGATGATGCAACTACTGACATCTTTAGAGGAAACATAATTCTACACATTGCTGCCATAATTCAGTCTGAGTTGTGGATAAGAATTGTTGAAGTGTAAATACACTTTTTGGGCCACTCTGGATTTTACACAGTATAATGAAAAATCTTTCTGTAAATTTAAACTTTAAATCACTGTAAATTTACAACAACTTCATTTTATTTGATCTTAATTGATGATCAAATTTATAGGTCAATTTATGTAAATGTTCATTTTGACAGCTTTGATACTGTGTGCTCTCTGATTATTACATATTCCCTGATAACATCTTTTTTCTTTAAAATTGTAGATTTTATTTTTAGGTTAGTTAATAATTCATTTTGCACTGTTTAACCTCAATTGATGTATGTTTAAATAGTACTGTGAAATGTTTCGTTGATTAAATTTCATTTAGTAATCTGTGGCCTTATATAAAACCATTTCTCCTCGTCCATAGTGCTATAAAAACAGCAGATTGGTTTACTTTGACTTGCTTGACATTAAGACAACCCAAGTAACTGTATGGGGCTTAAACGTGGTTTTCAAGATCGAGCAAAAAAAAAAAAAAAAAAAAATGTTGTCAGCAAATGATACTTATCTGGTGTCGGCTTCAACAGTAGATGAGGTTGTTTTGATGGTGAAGTGGACATTAGCAGATGTTTTGTTTCAATGGGTTTTGCTTGATGTCCACAAAAAATTGTGACACTGAGAGAAATTTCAGTAATGAAACAATATTGGAAATTTTTGGTGAATTTACCCAAACGAGCATAATGTGTTTGATTTGATACAAATGAATTCATAAAATACAAGTGCTACCCTGTCCTATAAAATGAGAAAACTGGGACACATTTGTCAATTTGGCTGCACTGCTGTTTGTCGGTTGCTAGTTATGATAGTTTTATATCTAAAGATTAAGACGGTAACTGCTGAGTCAACTTTGAAGTGCAAGAATTCTTCTCTTGTCTTTCACTGGTTAGTGATGAAGTTAAATTTTTTGTAGAACAATAACGACATACAAAACCCCAGCCAGGAGTGTAATTAAGTGTACACAAAGTCATGGCAGTAATGTGACATTGAGTGAATTCCTTAGCTGGGTTTTATTTTGGTAAAACGCCTTCAGTATCAGGTTAAATTTAGCCGTCATGTTGTAATCTGCTTCATTCTCAAGATTCTCAAGATTCAAAAAACACACCGTGAAAGATTCTTCTAATTTGCATTCTTTTATCTGTAATTATTATTTTTTTAAATAGCAAAATAATATCAGCTTTGACTGAATAGTATTGTTTTGTATGCAAAGAGAATAACTGTGGTGCAAAGAGCTCTACAAGTTTATATGAAACATGATGTGTTTGTGTTCTGAACATATGCTTCAAGATTTGAAAAGATCCAAAAGACCTGCTCATATTAGAATGTTCCAATGTAGTTCTTACCATTGCACTGGTCTGATGAGATAATTATCTTACCAAATGTCAACCAGCATAATGATTTTGGTTGATAATTACCCTTTAATATAGTAGACGCGGAGATTAGTGCACTCAAAAAATGCTTTTCACCTTATGTGGCTTTTGCATATTGAAAATATTTCTATTTTACTCAATAAATAAAGTTTGAAAATTTATTCCTATTTAATACGTTTACCATAAACATACCAGTTTAAAAAAAAAACAATTATTTACCATTATTTATTTTTGTTTGACTTACATATTTTACTTGATTTTAAACCATGTCCTTATTTTAAATATGTCGATACATATTTAATGAAATGGTTTTCAATGATGGAGCTTTGAAGGAAGTTAGTAAAAAAAAAAAAAAAGAAAAATATCGGACAATATCCTATTTGTTAGAAAAGCAGATTACTTGTGAATAAAAAAAAATATATATATATATATATATATATATATATATATATATATATATATTTATGTCTCATCTGCATTGCCCGTTGTTGTGCTATCACTAGTGAGGTAAGTTTTTACCTGCTCCTGACATTTGAGGAGGTCAGAATGAGGGCAATGAGTTCAAACTGAAGATCTTCCCACTACTTGTCCAGTGGGCAGAAAAAAGTTTAAAGCACACACTTTTAGTTAGAACTGCTTGCACCAGTCCAGTTGAAGTTTTTGTTGAATCTTTTTAATTCCAAAATATTTGAAAGGTTTTGAGTGCAGACTTTTGGAGCGCATTGTACTGTAAATAAAAATTGAGTTTAGAGCAGTTCCAGGGTCTGGGCTTGTTTCCCACCTAGTGCCCTTTGTACATGATGTGATTTGTACATGGAGTTTGCATGGAGTTTTGTTCTCCCCATGCCTTGCAGATTCCCTCTGGGGACTTTGGTTTCCTCCAACAGTACAAAGACATGCAGTTTAGGCTATCTGGTGTTCCCAAATTGCCCATATCGTGTGAATGTTGACTGGAGAGCCCATCATGGTCGTAAAAATGGGAATAAATACAATGGTCACCATCGGTTTCGAGATGGATGGAAATAAAAAAAGGTTAGTTTGTATTTTTCGTAAACAAAAAAAGCCAAAACCCGGGCTCAGTGCACACGTCTAACAAAAAATAAAACAAAACAAAGATACTTTAGTCAGATTCGAGGCTATTTTGAAATCTGAAAAAGGCTATTTATTTATTTATTTATTTATTTATTGTGCCAGTAGACCATTTTCTTTCTTTCTTTCTTTCTTTCTTTATTAAAGAGAACCTTCAAAGGTTCCTAGAGGGATAAAATCAAATAAGTTAGTTTGTCTTTTTCATAAAGAAAATAAAAATGGGTTCAATGCACTAGAAAAAACAACAACAACAAAACAACAACAAAAACTTCATTCAGGTTTGAGGCTATTTCGAATCCGAATAACGGCAATTTATTTATTTATTTATTTATTTATTTATTTTAATGTATCAGAAGAGTAACTCCAAGCCATTGTTTTTCCTTGTTGCTTCTTTCTTCATCAATAACTTCTGTGCACTTTTTTCTTTGTTCTACTTTTTATATTTAAACACAAGATTGATAGCCATTTATTATTATTATTATTATTATTATTATTATTATTATTATTATTATTGTTGTTGTTGTTGTTGTTGTTATTGTTGTTGTTGCATTTCCACCTAAATATAGATCTGTGTGTAAAAAAGCCTATAAAATGTGAGTAACAATCCTATAAAGCTCGCAGAAGACTCACATCATGCCGTGGAGGTTTGGAGTTTTGTGCTTTGTCTTTAAACGCCGCCTGCATCTGACGTAACGCTACACGTCTTACACCTTCTCTCTCTCTCTCTCTCTCTCTCTCTCTCTGTCTCTCTCTCTTTCCGCTTACATACCGACACGAAATAACTGGCTTTTCTGTTTTTTTATATGTATAAATCCAAACCCTCTCGTATCTCCCACATGCACCGGCTGCATTTGGCTCTCGGCCCTGCGGCTTAACGCACTCCGGAGCTGCTGCTCTTCCTGCCTGATGGTGACAGAGGGGACGCGGTTATGATGGTTATATGATGGTTGGGGGCACCGGGTTCGCCCTGGGGGCTGGAGCTGGAGCTGACTCCCGCTAAGCTAAAGGGCAAGTGACCCGCACTGGGGGGCAGGAAAGAAAGAGAGAGGGGGGTAAAAAAAAAAAAAAAAAAAAAAAAAACCGGATGCACTCAGTCAGGATGTCTCGGTCGGGGACGCTTCGGTTCAGGCGCTGAAGCCAGGACGCGTCTCGGCGTGATTTATTTATGATTTTTTTTTTTTTTTATGTTAGTGGCTCTTTGAATCGGCTTTGTTTTTGAGGTAGCTGACATAAGAAGCAAAACCGCACAAGCTCGAGTCAAATGAGGATTCTGGGGCGATTCCTGAAGAAAGGAGCGCATATGCTGCAGTGTCTCTGCGGAGAGAGATCGGAGGCGAACACGACCACCAGCAGCGGTGAGACACACACACACACACACACTCAACTCGCTCTCTCTCTCTCTCTTTCTCTGTTAGCTCCAGGCTACATGTTATATACAATGTAACTATGCACCCCGTACGCGCGCGCTGTTCCTTCATGCCCGTGCACGGCGCGCCAAATCCTGCGGTACTGCACAGTGTTGTTCTCGGGGCGCGCAAGTTCTTCACTTCCGCTCATGCCATCCTTCCATCATTCATCTCCAAAGTCGCAGTTTTAGCAGGAAAGAAAAAAAAAATCAGTGCTTTATGTTTTTTTTTTTTTTTCCCACCCAATCCTCCTCTGTGTCCATGTCAAGGACGTTTCGTTTCTTTATTATTGCCAGGGAACAGAGCATGCATGGCAGAGTGCGAGAATAATAACAATAGTAGTAGTAATAATGATATAATAACAATAAAAACGCGGGGCAGATGCAGCCCGCAGGGCCACCACTGCCAGACTGCGTCCTGGAGATTATTTTAAGGTGAGATGAGCTTTCTAAAACGGGCTCTGGTGTCCCTGCAGGACGGGCAACTTCTTCACGTGATTCAGCACCTCGGACAGCAACTTGTTCCAGCGCGCCGCATCCTGTCCCTCAAACTGTGCACCTTGTCTGTGTGATGCACCGAGTTCGGGCAGTGCAGTCATCCTGCGTCCTACAATCCTGGGATGCACTGAAATGAGTGTATAAATGATGCACACTGCTGGAACATACCAGTAATACCACACAGACTGGAATCGTTCCAGTTTTGGATTGGGACACCTTTTTACTCAACTTATTGTCCATACTGCTTTATCTTGTATACAGGGTCGCTGGGGACATGAAGCCTATCCCTCCCAGGAGACTTAGTGCACAAGGCAGGGTACACCTTGGATAGCGTGCCGATACATCACACACATACACACACTTTCTACGGGCAATTTGGGAACGCCAGTTAGTTGTGAGGAAAGCACAGACCTGGAGGTGGGTATTGAACCTGGAGGTGCAAAGGGATAGTGCTAACCACTACACCACCGTGCCGCCAGCACCTTTTCGGACATGGGTTCAGTTCCACACTTTTTCTGTTTAAGCTGTGGATGGCATCGTTCTGATATTTACATTTACAGCATGTGGCAGATGCACTTATCCAGTGTGACTTACATTTTAATCTCATTATACATCTCTGCAGTTAAGAGGTTAAGGGCCGGTTCTGCTGGGGTTTGAACCTGGAACCTTTCCATCAGTAGGTCAATGCTCTAACCACTGAGCTACGCTTGCCTCGATAGCTCAGGTTCAATCCTGTTGTGTTGTCTGAATAGAGCGTCACATGTGCTTCCTCTTGTTTCATATACAGTAATAAAAGCTCAAAATGTAGCATACAACAATCAGCCTTATTATTATGACCACCTGGCTAATACTGAGTACAGTAGATTCCACCTTTGCTACAAAAACACTGATGCACTGTGTGTTCTGATTCCTTTCCACAGGAACCTGTTCATCAATTTGAGCTACAGTAGCTCTTCTATAGGATCGGTCTACACTGGTCAGCCTTCACTCCCCACATGCATCCATGAACCTTGGAAGACCATGACCCTGTCGCCAGTTCACTGGATTTCCTTTCTTGGAGCACTTTTTCAGGTGCTGACCACTGCAGACTGGGAACATCCAACAAGAGCTGCAGTTTTTCGAGTTGCTCTGACCTCTGACCTGTCTTCTATCCATCACAATTTGGCTCTTGTCAAAGTCACTCAGATCCATACACTTGGCCATTTTTTTTTTTCTGATTCCAAGACATTGCAACTTCGGGGACACTTGCTGCCTTATATACTGTATCCTCCACACTTCCTGGTGTCCTTGTAACAAGATATTGTAACTGTAGCTGCTGTGACAAGCACCAAATTGTGTTGGGTCAGAGCTACTCCAAAACTGCAGCTCTTGTGGCATGTTCCCAGGCTGCAGTGGTCAGGAGCTGCCAAAAGTGACCCAAGGAAGGAAAACCAGCAAACCGACAAACCGGCGACAGAGTCATGGACCACTGATGCATACCGCATACGGAGTGAAGGCTGGCACGTAAAGTCCGATCCAGTAGAAGAGCTGCAGGAATTTAAATTGTTTTTGGGAAGGTTTCCCACCAGATGTTGGTGTTTCCGTGGCTGTGTGAATTTATGTTCATTCAGCTACAAATAGCATTAATTCAGTCAGTCAGTCTTTATTGGTCACACATACATTACTGCACAGTAATCATTACTCATTACTGCATCATTACTGAGCTCAGGCGCTAATGTCAGGATGCCGGCGAGGCTCCAGTTCTAGTTCTTTCCAAAGATGATGGGTCAGTGGGGTTGAGTTCAGTTAGGGCTCTGTGCAGGACACTCGAGTTCTTCAACCCCAATTTTTGCGGCACAACGTCTGCACAGAGCTCAGAGCTTTATGGATCTTACAGGAGCATCATCAAGCTGGATAAGGGTTTGGGCCTCATAGTTTTGGTGAAGCAAAGTTGTAATGTTACAGGACGCAGAGACACTCTAGACGCCTATGTCTAGAGTGTGTCCAACTTTCTGGACACACTCTAGTCATTTAAGGAAGAACCACATATGGACGTAATGATCAGGTGTCCACATACTTTTGGCCATATTTAGAATACATTGTAGTCGCTACTAGTTTTGCTTGAATTACTTATTTTGATCACCTAATTTGGTCTCTTTGTGTATCTTGATATCAAGTTGGATCATTCTGGCAATGTATACTTACAGTACATATCCAGTTTTTTTTTTTTTTTGTCTTAGTACAAAGGGTACAAACTTTGTCTTTTCTTTTTGACTAACATACAGTTGGTACCTTTAGTACTTGCTGTATCGTTTACTTAGGAATGTTTATGCACTGTAATGTAAAGCTTTACTCTAAAACTTGCACATGTTAAAGGTGCAGAAACTAAGGTTGTCACGTAACACCAGGAAATACAGATACACTCTTATTTACTCTTATGCAAACAGTACAGGAAAGAGTAATTCCTAACTAAATATTTAGCATTTTTAAAATAAAAAGTACATCAAAAAACTTTGCATTGGTTCTATAACAAGCTTTAAAAGTATGTCATTTAAGATGGAAAAAATATATACAGTATATGCTGGAGCTTAAGGGGTTAAAAACCACATGCCATATATTTGCAGCGTGCCGTGAAGACAGATGACAGGACATGTAAAGGTCACACGTGACCATTTTTCCACCAGAAATCTCTGCGCTCGTTTGCCCTGCGCTGGTGTTTCCGTCTTCTCCTTCAGTTCATTAGGGCTGCTGTGCTCCTGCTGAGCTACACATCTTTTTTTGTTTATCCTTTTTTTTTTTTTTTTTTGTTAAACAGCCAACTTAATTGTGCGTTGACTTCAGGGAGGGAGGGGGGGGGGACCTGTTTGCTTCACTGCAGCTCCGCACAGGACAAGATTTAGTGTTGTTTAGTCAGGCACGTGTGTTTGTGCACTGCACTGGTGTTTGTGGTGTGGTGTGGCTCTATTATTAGCCAAGTGACCACTCATGAACATTCAAAAGGGACAGATGTTTTATCAAAGTCATGCTTTTTTCCCCTACAAACTCTCTCTCTCTCTCTTTTCTCTCTTTCTGTTATATATGCATACAGTACATACAATGACCTTTGAATACAGCATCATAGGAGAAAAGAAAAGCACAAGAAGCAAAGCATCTACTTACAAAACTTCCCGAACCCGTCCAACTTTTTTTTTTTTTTCTCGATCTAAAAATTCCTATGAATAGAAGTTTTTCTTTTTTTGTCTTAAATACATAATAGTCTGGAAAAATATAAAAGCCTGTGATGCTGGAGTTATGCGTCATCCTGTAGGTTTAATGCATTCATGAGATATGCAAAATACAAAGTCTGAAAAGTAAAGAAGAGAATTTCACTCTACACTCTAGACGCCCATAATATTATCATAAAATGCACGGCACTAAAATGTATTCAAGTAAGGTTAAACTACCAATGCATGATTAACACTTTCCTTTGGCTTTCCTTTGTCAGTTATACAGTAAGAGTAAAAATTTGCCTTGGCATGGAATGAGAGAGCTGTTCTCTCATTCAAAAAAAAAAAAAAAAAAACTTATTGGGCTGCATCAAGCAAACAAAACAACTAAGGAAATTTGAATTGACTGAAACTGGATTAAGACCTTCAACACACTAGTAACTACGTAATAATTGTCAGCTTTGTGGAAATAAAAACAAAACAAATAAAAATGTGGTCAGAAAAAATGAATGGAGATCACTTTAGGACTTGGGGAAGTTGCAGGGTAAAAAGTCAGCAGTGAAAATCAGAGCTATGTTTATTAGTGAAAGTAAAAGCATTTCCACACACACACACACACACACACACACACACACACACACACACACACACACACACACACAACGTGAAGAGAAGCTTTCATAAGATTAACAGCTGTGTGTCCATAAGAAAGCCACTTGTTGTTGTTGAGACTTGTTTGAAAAAACTTTGGTTCGATGGAAAAAAGGTCATGTGACCCGATGAGTCCAGACTGAGTCTGTTCCAGAGCGACGGGCGTGTCAGGGTGAGAAGGGAAGCGCATGAAGCAATGCCCCCATCATGCATAGCGTCCACTGTACAAGCCTCTGGAGACAGTGTTATGATCCGGGGTCGCTTCAGTCGCTCAGGTCGAGACTCAGCAACGTCATGTGGAGATGAAATGAAGTCAGCAAATGTTTTTTTTTTTTTTTTTTTTCAATAAAGCCCTTTTTGTGATTGCGAGATGGACGTTGTGTTGCAAGGTTTACAGGGTTAGGGTTCTAGATTTATAATTTTACAGGTCCACCTCAGGATATCGTGATGTCACACACATTTCTACACACTCCCAGAAAAGGGGTTCCTGAAGTGTTCTTAGTTTTCAAAAGACATACTGAAGGAAAAAGGAAGGAAACTGTGCTGAAAGGAAAAAAAACAAAAAAAAACTCTGCTCTGGGTTCTGTAGGTGGGCAAACTAAAGAAACGTTCAGCGGAACCTTTTTTTTTTTTGCCATGTGCTGTTTGGGAAACTTTTTATTTTGAGTTAAGGTGGAAACTTTTCAAAAACCTTTCGAACATTTTTGATGTGGTTTATTTAGATCATTCGGGTATGTACTGTATGCTCTCTAACAAACTCAAGGTTCTTCCAGGTGTATTTACTATGATAAGATCATGTGACACAGCTTAACTAGCTTAAAAAGTCACACACTCCAATACTCCATTGGACCGCCTTTTGCATTGACTACAGCCGCGGCATTGTTTATACAGTGTCACAAGAAGTATTTCTGTCCAGTGTCGCATTCATTTCCCTCCAAAAACGTATCTTGATGATGGGAGAGTCAGACCGATGTGTAAAGCCTTTTCCAGCACATGCCAAAGATTCTCAATGGGGTCAAGGACTGATGGGATGTGCGAAAATGACGTCTTATGATCACTGAACCTCTCTTTCACAACTTGAGCCCGATGAATCCTGGCATCATCGTCTTGGAATATGGCCGTGCCATCAGGGAAGTAAAAAATCCATTGATGGGAAAAACCCGGTCATTCAGTACATTCAGCTCATCAGATGACCTCATTTCTTTGGGCACCTAACATTGTTGAACCTACCGTAGATCTCTGCCTCCTCAGGCCTGTATGGTAGCACTGGGCATGATGTGTGTATCACGTTATCCGTCTCTCTTCCTTACCTCGATCGCTCTGGGACAGGGTGAACCTGGACTCGTCAGACTACATGACCTTTTTCCATTGCGCCACAGTCCATTGTTGATGCTCCCAAGTGTAACTTCACTGATAAGTAGTTTTCTTATGGACACACAACAGTTTATTCACAGTCCCTTGCGTTCTCTTCATATTTGTATGTTGGAAATGCTCTTACTTTAACTATTAAACATAGCCATGAGTTCTACTGGTTTTTTTATTATTTTTTTTTTTATGATTTGATTTCACTAATTGTTTAAGTGATCTCCCATCACAATCATTCAGTATGTTTTCTGACCACATTTCTTTCATTCTTTTAATAATGAGTTTTACATTTCTTAAGTAAATTTTAGTAGTTTCATCTCCTTAGTTGTTTTCTTTGCTTGGTGCATGACACTTATTTGACGCTTCTTAAACAAATTAATGTTTTTTCCCAGACCGCAGGATGTGTCTTCTGACTGAAATGAGAAGCTCCTCACTGTATCAGTTAGGGTTAAATAACCTGTTGCAGCGGAAACATATTAATCACTGCAGTAATTATCCAATGGAAGGATCTTAAATATTTGTTTAGTTAAATTTGGGTGGTTACTTTTTGTTGTTGTTTGTTTGTTTGTTTTGGTCAGGCAGTGTTTCTCACTAATTACTGTGTGTGGCTTGTACAGGGAAAAGTGAAACTACAGTAGTAAGTAAGTTTGACAGTAAGGGGGAACAAATACTTACAGTATGCAATCAGTACTGTTACATTTCCTGTTCGTATGTAACTTTCTACACTTTTATTATTATTATTATTTTTAAAAAATTGTAGTTAAGTCAATTTCCACATTGTGCAGTATAACAACAAAATACGGCAAAGCACAAAGATACTGTATAGTGATCAGTGGTGTCCAAAAGTATTGAGACAAAATTAAAAGTCAATGTTTTAATTACACTGACAAACTTTTAAAACAATGACAATTATGCTCATAAGAAAATTACTATAAGAAATTGCTATACAACAATCAATATTTAGTATGAAGACCTTTTAAAACTTTATAACCCACTGGATTCGGCTGGGCATCGAGTCAGAAAAGACGTCTGCAATCCCCTGGTGTCTCAATCCATGCCTGCTTGATCGCTTTGTGAAGATCATTTTACAGAAATTTGCCACAGACGTTCATAGGTCACATGAGAATTCCCCAGTTTTAAGCACTTTTAATCTTATTATTATTATTATTATTATTATTATTATTATTATTACAGTGGAACCTCGGATTGCGAGTAACGTGGTTTACGAGTGTTCCGCAAACCGAGCAAAGATTTTTAATACATTTTTAATCAGAAACCGAGCAAGTCTTAGTTTACGAGCGCCGAGTATCATGTATCACGCATGCGACTCTTATTTTGAGCGGCAAGTGATCACAACTGAGCCAATGATTTTTCTCTCTCGTGCGCTGCGGGAATTATGGGTAATCGTCTCCCCTGCTGCGTCTTAGTGCTCGTCTCTTACTGGTATAATCAACATCTCCCTTTTTATTTATTTTTACTTTTTTTAAATGTTAAGTGCAGGTTAATTTGTTTTATTTTTACTTTATATGTTGTATTAATTATTTGTATGTATTTATTGTTTTTGGGCTGTAGAACAAATAATTTGAGTTTTCATTATTTCTTATGGGGAAAGTGTATTTGGTTTACGAGTGTTTTTGGAATACGAGCCCACTCCAGGAACGAATTATGCTCGTAATCCAAGGTTCCACTGTATCATTTTCCCAGATTTAAAGGACTGATCATTAAAATTTTATTCATAAGACGATTTTATTCTTAAATCATAACTTGATCATTAACCTATATGATTTTAACCATTGCCAACATATGTGATAATATATGTGTGTATACATACAGTATATGGATCGGTAATTATAGATGATCATTGATGAAATTTGGTTATGTAGTGTAATATAGAGTTATAGTGTTAGTTGTAGTAGTAAGGGATAGTAATGGATTTGATTATTGATTATTGATCCCTTGATGAGCCTGATTTTTAAAGCTTTAAAAGGGACGTCTGACCATCTCTGCTCTGTGTCCAAAAAAAGAAACGGAATTGAAAGTTATTTCTATAACCTTTCCTAGGCGTCTCTGTTAAACTTGTTCAAATAAACTGTTAAATAAGTTCCTTATTTCTTGCTCTCTGTGTGTACGGGTCATCCTTTGGTTGAGTTTTCTACAGTATTTAGTTGATTAAGGTTAGAATAGGAGTATAATAATATAAAATAAGAAAATGATTTTAAGATTTTAAAATAAGATTATTATTATATTAAGTTTTATTAGTACATTGTAAGTTTAGATATTATATTAGGTTATATTACTTGTTGTTAACAGTATTGTTTTAAATCTATCTCTGCCTCCTGCCAGTGTATTTTCTACTTCCCTAATTTGAGTGTCTGGCCTACAGGCCCTGTTTATCTCTGGTATGGTTCTTTCTTAAACTTAAACTTACTTAGATAGCACTAAATTCCTAAATTATAATTGAAATTCAACATAATTCTCCACAAGAGGTGGACATCCCGACTTCAGAGAGTAAAAGCCCGGCCACATATTTGTTCCATCCATTAAGTAAACCAGCTGATTGTACTGTAATTAGCACAACTCTTCAGCCATAAGAGTTGTTCTAATGGAATAAGTCGTCCGAATATTAATAGAATAAGTTGTCCTAATACTTTTGGCCATAACTGGAACACTACACTCTCAAAAAAAGAAACAAACAAACAAAAACATCTGTAAATGCCCTGTTTGTTGTTGAAACTTGTAGCTACATACAGTATACAGTATACCACTTAAACTTTTACTCAAAGAGGTAATCATGGTCAAAAGTTGAGCAAAACCTTTTTTTCTCTTTTGACAGTTTATGTATTGAAGGTGCCCACTTTGCACAGTTGAGGGTTCAATATTAGGATAAGCCTGAACATTATAGTAATTACTGTAGGTGTTTTAAAATATGATATTGCGCTAACATTTGACACTGTAATGTGTGTACAGTCAATTATTGCGCTCTGAGATCAGGTACTCACGGGTCATGTGGCTTAATGAGTTTGCTTTGCCACTTTGCCACATGATTGCGCAGCTCTGTGTGCCTTCGTTCAGGTGGTGTGTGGACAGCAGATGTTGCTTGTGTGTTTGCAAGAAGAAAAAAAAGAAAAGAAAGAAGAACTGTGTGACTATAAAAGGAACAAACCTTATCCAGGACAATCCATGCAATACCAGAACCGTATTAGAGGGCATGACAAAAGCCCGATCCAAACTCCGGTGTGCAGTAGACTGGTGCTCGTCACTACAGACACCGAGTGTGCTTTCTCTGCATTCGTACTCGTTTCTTTTTTTAAGCCCCGATCTGAAAAAGTGCTGATGAAACATTTTATGCCTCGCCTCACCCTTCGTTAATAGACATGGCAGTTTGATTGAACGAGTACCCAAGACTAATTTGGGTTTTTAAACCAGGACAAGAGAGAAGAGATTTTTCAGGAGGCGCAACGCATGGATCTCGCTCATATAATGAGATAATGCTTCTCATTTGAATCTGTGCCTTGGGACTTTTCATCAGAATAATCGTGCTATATATAAAGTTGTTTGAAATTTTTCAATAGAGTCTGTCTGCAGATTGCACATAACGAGTGTCCTTGAGTTCATAAGTGATGTGTGGAACTCTATAAATAGGAAGGAGAAAGATAGGTCTTCTCTATATTTCCTTAGCTGACTACATAACATACGATGACCTGACTGAGAATTTTTAAGAATATTTTTTTTATGAATAATTTTGCTGCTAGTACTAGTTTAGCATTTTTTCTTTCTTTCTTTCTTTTTCTTTTTTTGGGTCAGTCTTATAAACAAAGATTTTAAATCCCTATTTGTAATAGGTTAGTTACCATAAAGGGGTTTAAAAACATAAAATCAATGTTAATCATAGTACTCTCTAGCCACCACCAGCCAGCTAGTTGAGCTAATGTTGAGCTAGCTAACATGAAGTAATAACAGCTGACTTCTGTGTGGATTTTGATTTTATTTACATTCAAAGATTCATTAAATGTTCAAAGTAAAAGGAAAATTAATGATAATGAAACCTTTATTGCCCCCCAAAAAACACTTATGCATCAAGAAGAATTTAGTTAGATAGCAAATTTAACTAACATGAGCTAACCTGCTTACCTGAAAGGATGTTAAACCATTTTTAAATGTTAAGAATTTTCATACTCATGACTCATTTGACAGCATTTCTTATTCACACCTATAATCTGCTAGCAATGGCAACCTAGCTAACATGGCCTAACTTGATCATTGCTTGTTCAGTGTGTTTATTATGCTAGCTAGTTAGCTAAACTTACTAATTCATCTGGATTTCTGGGAGACTCTTTAGGTACTAGCTAAAAAATTCTTCACTTTGCTAATCCAGAAGCTACCTGCTAACATGCAGTGGTGGCCAAAAGAATATTAAGAAATGCAATGTTTTAATGACATTCTCTTTCTTTTTTTCTCTAATAATAATAATAATAATAATGACAGTGAAGATAACAAGATAATTTGTTATTTTAAGAAATTAACTTCCTGTACAACAATTCATATTTAGTATAAAATCCTTTATTCTGCTGGATCCGACTGGACACAGAGTCAAAAAGACGTCTGCAGTACTCTGGTGTCACTCGCGTTATCCATGGTCTTACAGTTTTCTTTTTCGGTTTAGGTCTGGAGATGATGCAGGTCATGGCTTCAGAAGCTGAATACCGTTTTCACCTAGCAAGATTTTTACTGGCTCAGTTCAGTAGCACAACACTTCAGTCAGATAGGCTAGAAATAATTAGTGAGATTACCCATAATGTGCACAGTGATGAATATGTTTATGGCATATGTTATCTTAATACCTTTGGCCACCCTTGTTACATAATTGTTTTTATTTATGTTCTTATTATGAAGCTAGCTGAATTGACCAAGTCTGACAGGATTTCTTAGGACAATGTTCAATGAAATTCAAGAATCCTTACTTAATTTCAATAAATGCTACTCATTTTCAGTCATATGCTATAAAACTAGCTAACCAAAGCTAATCTGGCTGCATTTATTATTATTATTATTATCATTATTATCTGAAATAATATTATACTGAAATGATTTTCATTCATATGTTGTGAGACTAACTAGCATTAGCTAATCTGACAGGATTTCTGAGCTAATCTTTCAAATCATTCCATAAATGGGCAAAAATGGTCACTGCTAATTTGATTAAAACAGCTAACCTGCGCTAACTTGACAGGGCGTCTTTGATTATTCCCAAGCTTCTCCATACCTGGTAATACTGTTTTAGTGGTTAACACAGTAAAACTAATAAAGCTAATATGATAGGATTATGCATTTTACATTTTATGTAATATCCGTACATTTTAACACTTTAAACTCTAAAACTTGCTACCCTGAGATACTTTGACATGAGTTCTGACAGAGTTTTAATTAATATACATAAATATCTATAATGGTTACTGCAAACTCTAGGCAAACTCAGTTTGCTAACATAAGCTAACATGAGAGAATATCTCAGTAAACTTTACCTGTCTTTGAAATCAACTAGTAATATTTCTAGCACCAAACAAACAAACAAACAAACAAACAAAAGGTTTATTGATGTGTCTTGAACTCAAATATATGCCTATGAGTACTTCTATAAAAACCTTCAGTATTTTAGCTTTGAGAGAAATTATTTAATATTTCAAAAATTAAATGTAATTTTTTTTTCAATTAATCTTCTTTTAGTTGCTTTATCCGATCCACACAACTTGGCATAGGTTTTTATACCAGATACTCTTTTGAACACAACCCTCCTATTTTTCCAACCAGGCTTGGGACCAGTGGCTGGGTAGTATGTGATGTGGCCTCCTGAGCCACCACTCCCTTATGGTATATTGGTTAGCACTGTCGCCTTGCACCTCCAGGGTCCAGGTTCGATTCCCGTCTCTGTGTGCATGGAGTTTGCATGTTCTCCCCGTGCTTGGTGGGTTTCCTCCGGTTACTCCGGTTTCCTCCCACAATCCAAAGACCTGCAGATCAGGATAATTGGTGTTCCCAAATTGCTCGTAGTGGCTGAATGAGTGTGTGTGCGTCCTGTGATGGATTGGCACCCTCCTGGGAGAGGCTCCAGGCCCCCCGTGACCCTGAATACAAGATAAAGTGGTATAGATGATGAGTGAGTGAGTGAGTGTGGTATTTAACGTATAACAAAACAAGTTAATGTTAGGGCTTAAAAGAGAGCCCTGTGTCATGTACGACCTGTACACCATAAAAAGAGAAATTCATTAGCATGTACAGTAGGTCATAAAGAAACCTGGAGACAGACAGGTGATAGGAAACACATTAACAGTTTACGGACAGAAAAAGCGTTCCAGCAGACACAACCTATTTGTATATATATTCATCGGAATATGGGCTATAGGAAGTGTTACCATATAAGAAATCAGGACATCACGGCTTAAAGGCACGGGAAAGTTGACATAATATTACAAAACTGAAACTAAAAGAAATTTTAGCCTGATTTAGGTACCATGATGGTATGGTGGTACCTACAATGGTATTTTTAGGAGTATCATGGTACTTATATGCTGATAAAGTACATGTACCACATTATGGTACAAAAGTCTGCAATTGTTCATACAGGACTTTGGTATAAGAGTACATGTACTATAGTATGGTACACAGTTATACCATGTATTGTTGTACTGTATGGTACTATGGAACATGCACAAGTATACAGTTAAAAATTGTTATACATGTTTATATATCATAATAATAATACTAATACGTATTATTATTATTATTATACAATATGGTACCACTGTATGTACAATATGTAACATTAATTAATGTTACATACAGTACATACAAAGAATATATTGAAATTTTTTATATAACATACAATGTACTGTATTTCAGTGGTACTTCTGAAGATACAGGTGTATTGTGGTACACACCATAGTGCTACCATAATAGCCACTGAAGTACTGTGGTACCTGCTGATGGCAGAGTGGCGTAGTGGTTGGCACTGTCGCCTTGCACCTCCCGTGTTGGGGTCCGATTCCCGCCTAGGGTCTGTATGCATGCAGTTTACATATTCTTAATTTAATTACTGTATAGTGTGTGTGTGTGTGTGTGTGTGTGTGTGTGTGTGTGTGAATGACAATCAGGCATCAAGCTAGCAACACAAACCCTTAAGTAACTGCAACAGAAACGATGGATATACTGTTTCTCCAGGGTTGGGAGGATCCGTCGCCCGATGTGCCGGATGGCACGTAGATAGACCAAAATGCCCATCCTGGTAGTGGTATGATGCTTACTATGGACAAGACGTTCTAGTGCAGCTTTCTGTCTGCATTACTCAGTATAATCACATCACTAAAAATGTCTGAGCTCTAGGTCACATTGGGAACCCCATGTTCTGTACATTTTAGTCTTCTCCATGTTCCCAACACACCAGGTCCAATTAAGCAACTAATTAACAGTTGTAGCCGTGGTAATCTTTAAACTTGCAGGACAGGGGGTTCTCCAGGAACCCTGCATCATATATATTGCATATAATATTTGTTTACTGCATAATCATGATAATTATTGTATTTATTGC
>JAAGKR010010157.1:0-19020 GCA_011419295.1 Clarias macrocephalus
ACAGTTAAAGACTGCAGCACCTAGTGTTCAGATCAGGAACTGCACTGGCTGTAAATGATCGACTACAGTATTCTGGGTTATTTTTTTAAAGACATTAAACAAAAAAACCTCAAGTACAAAATAATCACTTTTATCAACAATTTAAAAACATGTGCTATGCAGCGTTATTTGAAGCAGCAATAAACTGTCTATAAACATCTACCTTATAACTAATGAAAAATATATTATTACAGATATATTTGTATATTAAATATTACACACGTTCTGAGTCAGCCCAAAAATTGTACACACACTTCAGGAAAAGAAAAATAGTATTACTGTGTGTATAATGATTACTGTGTGTGTGTGTGTGTGTGTGTGTGTGTGTGTGTGTGTGTGTGTGTGTGTGTGTGTGTGTGTGTGATGTTAATCAGGTGTACGTACACATCTTCTGCTGCAGTGTGTTGCTCTCAAATGCACGCTGCAACACCAGAGCCTGGTCCTTCACATCATCTGGGACCAGCTGGGTGCCCTGGGACTTAAACTGGTTCTACACACACACACACACACACACACACACACACACACACACACACACACACACACGATATATATAACATGTTTTGCTGTGGATGAATGCTCTAAGGGTTCAGTAAGTCTCTGATGTCCCCTGGTCCCCTGGTCCTCACCTCCAGGTACATGCAGATAGCGAAGGACTCGTTCACCACCACATCTCTGTGTTTAAACGCAGGGAGCTAAACACACAAACAAACACACAAACAAGTAAACACACAAACAAACACATAAACAAACAAACAAGTAAACACACAAACAAACAAACAAGTAAACACACAAACAAACAGATGCATGTAAACAGACTTGTTGTGTGTGTGTGTGTGTGTGTGTGTGTGTGTGTGTGTGTGTGTGTACCTGTCCCCTGGGGTTGAGCTTCATCACCTCCTCACCCTTGTGCTCCGCCTTGTCGAAGGACAGGAGCTTGCTGTGGTAACCCTGCAGGTTCTTCTCCTCCAGAGCGATCAGGACCTTCCAGCAGGGAGGAGACCCCGAGCCCCAGTACAGCAGCATGTCCTCGGCCATGATCCAGCTCCCGTCCAACTCTATAACCAGGACACAGAGAGAGAGACAGAGACAGAGAGAGAGACACACAGTCTGCTGAGTAATGTGAGCTGGAGCGGAGACGAGCGGAGCGGGGCGGGGCGGGGCGCAGGACGCTCGGGGATTGGAGGAGCGCAAATCACGCCTTCTCCTGACCAATACAGAGAGAGAGAGCGCGCGAGGGAGAGAGCGCGAGAGAGAAAGCACTTCCGGGGTCGGTCACCACCAGAGGGCGCCGAAACACACCGCAGTGTAACACTGAGTTTAACAGCAGTCATGTCGTCAGAAAGGTGAAGTTTATATTATAAATCCTGAAATAACCAAAACACTGAAAAAACAACACAAAACACGTCTGTTCAAAGGGAACACGTGACCAACGGCTCACTAGATATATTATTATTATTATTATTATTATTATAGAGGGAATAGGACACAATAATATACATTCGAATTGAACTCCACAAGTCCCTGATTTATGTAATTTATCAAATAATGTATTTATTCATGTTAAGTTCTACACGTTTCAACAGTATGTGTTTTTATAAGGCTATCAGTTTTGGTTTGAATAAATATTTCATGTCCGTAGGGTTAATTTCCACAGCAGCAGTGACGGGTGTCTGAGGTGTGACGTCACTGACACTCACTGAACTGGAGTAGTGTGAAGTGCACTGTGCAATGGAACGCAGCCTGAGAGACAGAGATAATAATAGATATTATATATTTAAATATTTATTATAACATAGAGTATAATATAGTACACGTGTGCAGGGCATAGACGTGTCCCGGCGATAACATGTTCTGCATGATGCTGCTGGAGGGTTTGAAGGGTTTCAACAAGCGTCTTCTCCATGACAATTCTCCAGCCAATTCAGCTGACGAAATATTGGGCAACTTGAGGTACGAAATTCTGCCTCATCCTTACTACTCCTTGGTGTGTGCCGTCCTAGGTGGAGGACAGCATCCCGGATCAGCTGCAGAGGACGAATGGTGGACAGAGGCAGACCTGCCAGGGGTGAGTTGCAGTCGTCCTCATCCTTGCTTGAAATAAGGGGCTGAACAGGCACCTGTGTGACCGGTGAAGAAATAAATGGGCAGATCCTTCTGATGTTGTAAAGAAGACTTTGACAGATGATTGTCCAGAGTTACCACACGGTTGCGGACAGTGACTGAAGGAGTGATCTGATTGTTGTCCAGGGAGATCACAGGGCCTTGGCAGGGGAATTAACCATCTGTGCTGAGCAGCAGCTGGGGTCACTGAGATTGAGTTTTAGCTGTTGAGCTGCCAGACATGCTGAGATCCGGGTAAAAACATGGAGTGTCTGATTAGTTTAGTTAGTATTTGGAAAAAATATATTTTTCAGTCTGTTGGTGTGGGCTCTGAGGCACCCATAACGCCTGCATGATGGAAGGAGAGTGAACAGTCCATGATTGGGGTGAAAGGAATCTTTGATGATGCCTCTCGCCCTTTGCAGACAGAGTTTCTTGTCCTCCAGGGTGGGTAGCTGGGTGCCAAGGATCTGTTGTTTTCCCCACCCTCTCTGAAGGGCTTTATGGTCCAGAGCAGTGCAGCTGCTGTACCCCACTGACTCTCAGCGGACAGTGCTAAAACTTCTCCAGTATCCTGGAAAACAGTTCAGGTGCTGTTGTGGCTTCCTGATCAGGAAAGAAGAGTCGAGAGACCAGATGAGGCCCTCAGAGAAATGGAGAAGTTCCCGTCACCAGCATTGAAATAATGATCGGTACCATTTCTTTTTCTGCACATGTAAACTTTTCTCAGGATTTGTGAATAATGCCTGAGGTGACCCGGGTGGTGATGGGCTCTCAGGGCAGCGTGTCACTCTCACTGTGGGCCGAGTTATGACAGAAAGTTTATTGGATTTGTGATTGCTAGTTTTTGTCTGCAGTACACCTTTTATAAAATACTATAACATCACTTTACTACATTAGCAGACTTGACACACGGGCAACTTCTTGTCATTTTTATTAGTTAAATGTTGAAATGTTGATTGTTATACACAGGGGCTAAAGGTGGGGAACACTACAACACAGCATGGAAACAATCTCAACTAGGGCTGAAACGATTCCTCGAGTAATTCGATTACAAAAAATGATGGAGGCAAAATCTTCTGCCTCGAAGCTTCGTTTAATTAAGTTTAAAAGTTTGCGTTTTGTTTTTGCGCAATTATTTGTTGACTGCACGCTTTTGACACAGCGCGCTTCCGGGTGCAAGTCGCCAGTAAACACCAACGAAGAAGAAGCGCTTATGTCACCCACAAAGCAGAAGGAGACGCAAACAGTCAGCGGTGTATTGATTTGATGGCGCGTCTGTTCTGTTGCGGCCTGCAAAATGGAAGGGAGCCATAAAATTATCAGCGAGGACAAGAGAAGAAGAAATCAGCAACTGTCAGTAAAGGCTGATGTTACGCCTGAGGTGTCGATTTGGAAACTTTTAGTTGCACAACTTAGTGTTTTTGTGTAATTATTTATTTTAATGTGCGCCTTAGTTTTTTTTTCTCCTTAAAGTCTTTTGAAATACCTTTTTTTTTGCATCCGAGAAAAGGCTTTAAAATAAGAATGTATGGTTCTGTAATGCACTTAATTAATCTCAGTCACTTTAATGCCCCTGTCTCACCTACGTGGCCTGAAGTTCGGTTCTTCATGATTCACTGCGAGTTTTGACGCTGCAATTAAATGTGTTTAAGCCGCCTTAAAAAAATGTTTAAACATGTTTAATGTTTTTGGCGGCGCTTGCAGAACTTTGCGGAACGTCGGCGGACAGTCGCGGCGGCTCACGGTGCCTAACGCCGCGTCTCACTGCGAGTCAAACCGCATAGGTGAGACAGGGGTATAAGCGAGTGTATTGTGAATAATGACAAGGTTTATTTCTGATAAAATGCTGCATGCATTTAAAAAATAAAAGGAGATTTTTCTAAAAAGAAAACCAATGAATCTTTGTTTCTCTTATATATTTTTCATTGCTGTTTAATTAAGCAAAAGCACATTTTATCCGATTAATCGGTTACATTTCTGGTAGAATACTCGATTACTAAAATATTCGATAGCTACAGCCCTAATCTCAACTCAAGATAACTCAGACGAGGTCGCGCCCGTGGAGATCTGAGACTCGCGCATGTGTGATGCACTTGAACCATCGCTGCACATTTTGCACTTTTGATAGTAATGTAACACCACATGGGGGCTTCTGACTGAGCTAAAAGTCTGAAGGAATGTCAAGCTGCAACCAGACTGCAGCACAAGATATGTTACTTCAACAATAGCATGAACCTTTGGTCTGAACTTATAATCCATTTATTTATTCATTTATTCATTTATTTATGTATTCATTCATCAAAGGAGCCAGGAGACGTTCTGGACCATTCTGGCTCATTGTAACTCCTGGTTCAGCTGCTTAATTAACCTGGTTTAAAGGTGTAATTGTACAGATAAAATTCAGTTCAATTCAGTTTTATTTGTATAGCGCTTTTAACAGTTGTCATTGTAGCAAAGCAGCTTTACACAATCAAAAGAAAATTATTTAAGTAATGTGTAAAATGAGAGCGAGAGAGAGACAGACACACACTACAGCGTTAATGAGTGTGTGAGACCCAGTTCTTCTCCTGTGGTGTCTCCTCACAGGTCCTTGAGCGTGTCCCCTCCTGTAGGCTTCTCCACCCACTGAGGAGGCCACGAGGATTTAACGCTCGGACGCTCCTTCACCATCTCGTAATACGCCGTCAGGTTCGGGTAGCGCTCCTTACTCAACCTGCACACCACCAGAGACACATTACACACACACACACACACACACACACACACACACACACACACACACACACACTTACCCAAACCGAGGGAGGAAAGCAAGGATTGGGAAGAAAACAACATCAGCCAAGGAGAAGTGACTCCCAGCCAGGAACGATCCTTTCCCCATCTACAGAGAGACACAGCGTCACTGCACCTGTCTGTCTGTCTGTCTGTCTGTGTGTGTGTGTGTGTGTGTGTGTGTGTGTGTGTGTGTGTGTGTGTGTGTGTGTGTTTAACGCTACCTTCTTTAGGTAACCCTCCCACAGTGTGAGTTCAGTCTTCAGGTTCTCTTTGTTTCTTGTCAATGCTGATTCGTGTCTCTCAGATTCAGGGACAAGGTAAGTGTAGAACAGAACCTCATCTGAGCCATCAGCATCACACACACACACACACACACACACACACACACACACACACACACATGAATAATGATTTTTAAGGGACTTTCTTAATTGTTTTGTCTTCATCTATCCAAACTTCATGTAAGGCAAATTATAAAATAAGCTCCTGCTCTGTATGAACTTTTCTTAGCGTTCATGATAATTTACCAATAGTTTATTAAAAATTGAATTCATTACACTAATTTCTACCACGTCCACTTTCTTCTGGAACAACCACGCAGAGAAATCCTTCCCTGACCTCGAGCACCGGTTCACACTCATCCTTCTTCCTCCAGATTCCTTCAGCTTCAGTCTGTGGTGTCAGTGGTGCCACTGGTTCAGGAGTGGGAGCCATTTTGTCGCAAAGGTCGTCGCCTGACAACCAGCTACCTGCACTTGCTCGAGAGGACCAAACATCTGTTCTGCTGTCATGGATTTCGAGTTTTTGCAGTTGTTCCATCAGAAATCTACAACTGTGTTAAACATCAGATCTCAACAAGGTGTGTTTCTCTTCATGGATTTATTATTCTATTAGAAACACTCTACATGGACAGCTGGCTTTGAACTTCTCCCGCGCCGTGGATCATTACATCAGGAGCTCTGTTTTTTCTGTCACAGCCTCTCTCAGTTGCACTAGTATTTTCATCTCTACTTTCACTCCATTCCAGAAGCCGGTCTCCCTGCTCTCTCTGTGTGCGTGTTTTTTCTTTTTCCTTTCCACTTTATATGAGCACATTTTCTGACAGTGTTGATGAACTTTTTTTTTTGAATCAGGAGACTTTGGTGAACTTTGATCTCATGTGCCTTTGCCCTCTTTCATGTATTAACTTTGTTGCACTAACAATCATTAATCACCTCCTTTAAATCTGCTTTTTATTTCATGCAGTTCATCCTTATTAACCAGGAACCTCACAACACTGTCCTGTCCTGTATTGAATTGAATTGTGTTGCATCGTGTTCTGTTGTACTGTTTTGTGTTAGTGTACGTACACATCTTCTGCTGCAGTGTGTTGCTCTCAAATGCACGCTGCAACACCAGAGCCTGCTCCTTCACATCATCTGGGACCAGCTGGGTGCCCTGGGACTTAAACCGGTTCTACACACACATATAGCCTCTTTACTGTGATAAATATACAGTAGATACTGGGTGATACAACAAAAATATAATATAGTTCTGAAACCAGTGTTAGTTCAGTGCTTAAGGATGACTCATTAGAAGGTCATGAGTTTAAATCCCAGCATTGAAAACTGACACAGCTGGGGCCATGAGAATGACCTACAAAGTCACTCTGGTTAAGAGTACAAACAGTGCTATGCAAATGAGATCCCTGACAACACCTGACAACACCTGACAACACCTGTCACCTGGCAGCCATGAAATGCACCGGTGACGCCATGGGCCTTACCTCCAGGTACATGCAGATAGCAAAGGATTCATTCACCACCACATCTCTGTGTTTAAACGTGGGGAGCTAAACACACAAACAAACAAACAAACAAACAAACAAGTAAACAAACAGATGCAGCTATACATGGGTGTTATTAGTGTGAGCGTTGTGTAAGAGCAGTCAGGATGAATGCAGATGAAACCATGAGCTTCAGTGTGAGAAGTGTTTACCTGCCCTCTCGGGTTCAGCTTCATCACCTCCTCACACTTGTGCTCTCCTTTCTCAAAAGACAGAGCTTTGCTGTGATAACCCTGCAGGTTCTTCTCCTCCAGAGTGATCTGAACCTTCCAGCAGGGAGGAGACCCCGAGCCCCAGTATAACATCATGTCTTTGGCCATGTTTTTCACCTGGATATGTAGAGACACTGGACACTCTGCTGAGTAATGCGATCTGGCTGGAGCTCTGTTCTCTCTGCCCTTTGATCTGGAGAGGAGCTCAGGAGCTTCAGGGATTGGTAAAGCACAAATCACGCCTTTTTCTAATCTATTCCTCTAGTAGAGAGAGAGAGAGAGAGAGAGAGAGAGAGAGAGAGAGATTTGACTTACTTAACTGACTTACTTGAGAGACAGCGGTACACCTCCAGTGTTGATCATGTATCTTGTATGATGTGCAATAATAAATCTTACAGATTTTTTTGCTGAATACCACTAGATCTCCTTAAAGACTGGTAGTATTTCCCCATAAAAAACATATAATATATTGTAATAGGTCTGGCACACGGACAGAACACACAGGAGGCCGGTGTCACGTCTCAACAGTTCTTTAATGAAAGATTTTTTTTAAAGCAGCAATAAGTGCAGTTCTTGGTGAATTACATGCAATGAAGGCACCGGCTTTAGAGCCGTCTCAGGGTTTGTTGTGGTTCCGTGGGGATATTAAGCAGGTGTGGTGTCTTCAGAGGTTCACAGGGCAGTGCAGAAAAGGTGAGATGGGCGGCACTGAGCAGAGACAGAGACAGCAAAGTGGGCATGTGAGTGGACAGTAGGCAACTTTCTCCTCGGCAAACGGGACTCAGAAACACTCGAGTCTATGGGCAGAAGAGACAAACAAAGGTTTTACTTACCAGAAGAAGCTGAGGAGATCTTTTTAAAGGCTGTGTGGGTGCTGAGTGGCACAACTGATGATCACACGTGATGTGATGTGTGTATGAGAAGCACCTGCACTGAGGAGCCCACCGTCATAATATAGTTAAATAAACTGCTATACATTCATAGATTTATTGAATTACTTATTTGTCAATTTGTGAACAAAATAAAAAGATTTTTCTCATATGTCCCAGTTATGAATCTGGGGTCCGAGCTTCAGGACAGCAAGGATACGGTGTCTCCTGGACCAGATAGGGTCAGATAGGGTTAAGGTTCTTGCTCAACCATGGCAGCTTGGCAGCCCTGGGGATTGAACCCCTAACCTTCCAATTACTGTAATAAATAAATAAATAAATTGTAATAAATGGATTTATAGATCTATGTCTAACTACACATATACTATACTATACTATACTATACTATACTAGCATCTGGTGGATCATTCCGGGTTTGTGCAAGCCACCATCACAGTCAGCAGGAAGGAAAAGTTTCTTCAGTCCCGGAGTCACAATCCAAAGGAAAACAGAGCAAATTATATATGTGAAAAGAAACAAGGTCCTGCTCCCACACAAGAGGTTTACCCCATCCCTAACTCAGTCTGGGCAGCTTCCCACCAACTAGCCAGTTCTCTTCTATCATACATCAGCTGGAAGGGTGGCAGCAGTTTAACAGCTGGTCAGGCTGCATCTTTATAACACTCTCTATCAGCCATCTTCCATGTACAGTGGAACCTTGGATTACAAAAAAAAAAAAAGTGTAAACCAAATCGAATTTTCCCATAAGAAATAATGAAAACTCAAATTATTCATTCCACAGCTAAAAAAATAAATACATGAAAATAATTAATACAATAGATAAAGTAAAAATAAATAAATAAATCTCGACAGATAAGTGTTTCCGTTTGTGCACACACACATTAACGAAAAGACTTTTGTCGGAAAAAAAATTGCAAGGAACATCGCTAATGACAGTCGTGTGAGTGCATACTAATGGAATCACTGCTGTAAAGTAAAAAAAAAATGAACCAGCACTTTACCTTTTAAAATAATCACAACAGAGAAGAGTTTCTGTGTAGAGCAGAGAGTGTGTGCGTGCACACACATTGGACTAACAACATGCTGAAACAGAGAGGGAGATGTTGATTATGCAAGTAAGAGACGAGCACTAAGACCCAGCAGGGGAGGTGATTACTCACAATTCCGCAGCGCAAGAGAGAGAAAACCCATTGGCTCAGTTGTGATCACGTGACGCTCAGTGTCAAAACAAGAAGCGCATGCATGATACATGATACTCAGTACTCGTAATCCAAGACTTGCTCGTTTCTCAGGTCAAAATGTATTAAAAATCTTTGCTTGTCTTGCGGAACACTCGCAAACCGCGTTACTTGCAATCCGAGGCTCTACTGTATAGGATTACACAGATCCCCTAGACAGGCTAGAGTCACTGTAACTGGCAGGGGCAGAGAGCATGCCCCTCCCTCCCAGAGAGCACAGACAGTTTTAATCTCTATACTCCTGGCCATACATGCCTGTGGCAGTGTGAAAATTTAAACTCATGATCTCCAGACAACAGGCCAACAGTGCTGTATGTTGTGTTCTATGTTTAAATAGAAACAAATACATAAATTACAAATAAATATAGAGATTAGTCAGGTGAAAGTGTTGTTGTTTTACTTTGTAATAAAGTTTTGAACAAAACTGCAATATTTTTTTTCTGCAAAATTTACAGAATCTGTATGTTTAATATTTCACCAAGGCTTTTCCTACAAAAAAGTAACAGGCTGTAAAAGGGGCATTCTTTATAAAAGATCTTAGTATTGAGCATGATGATAGAGACTTCATTTAGGTAGATGAAGATAGAGCTGATCATTCAGAGAGAGAATAGATAACAGTTAGGTATGGTCACAGTCACAATGTACAGGGGGTCAGGAAATTATTCAGACCCCCTTAAATGTTTCACTCTTTGTTATATTACAGCTAAAAATCATTTAAGTTCATTTTTCCTTCATTAATGTTCACACAGCACCCCATACTGACAGAAAAACACAGAATTGTTGACATTTTCACATTTGTATTTAAAAATAAAAACCGAAATGTCAAATGGTCCTAAGTATACAAACCCTTTGCTGTGACACTCATATATTTAACTCAGGTGCTGTCCATTTCTTCTGATCATCCTTGAGATGGTTCTACACCTTCATTTGGGTCCAGCTTTGTCTGATTATACTGATTGGACCTGATTAGGAAATCCACACACCTGTCTATATAAGACCTTACAGCTCACAGTGCATGGCAGAGCAAATGAGAATCATGAGGTCAGAGGAACTGCCTGGAGAGCTCAGAGAAAGAATTGTGGCAAGGCACAAGGTTACAAAAACATTTCTGCTGCACTTAAGGTTCCTTAAATGGAAGAAGTTTGGGACGACCAGAACCCTTCCTAGAGCTAACTCAAACTGAGCTATCGGGGGAGAAGAGCCTTGGTGAGAGAAGTAAAGAAGAACCCAAAGATCACTGTGGCTGAGTTCCAGAGATCCAGTCGGGAGATGGGAGAAAGTTGTAGAAAGTCAACCATCACTGCAGCCCTGCAGCAGTTGGGGCTTTATGGCAGAGTGTCCATGTATGGAAGCCTCTCCTCAGTGTAAGACACATGAAAGCCCGCATGGAGTCTCCAAGATGGCGAGAAATAAGATTTTCTGGTCTGTTGAGACAAAGATAGAACTTTTTGGCCTTAATTCTAAGCGGTATGTGTGGAGAAAACCAGGCACTGCTCATCACCTGTCGAATACAGTCAAGTCAGCATCATGCTGTGAGGGTGTTTTACAGCTGCAGGGACAGGACGACTGGTTGCAATCGAGGGAAAGATGAATCCGGGATATCCTGGACGAAAACCTTCTCCAGAGTGCTCAGGACCTCAGACTGGGCCGAAGGTTCACCTTCCAACAAGACAATGACCCTAAGCACACAGCTAAAATAACGAAGGAGTGGCTTCACAACAACTCCGCGACTGTTCTTGAATGGCCCAGCCAGAGCCCGGACTTAAACCCAATTGAGCATCTCTGGAGAGACCTGAAAATGGCTGTCCACCTGACAGAACTGGAGAGGATCTGTAAGGAGGAATGGCAGAGGATCCACAAATCCAGGTGTGAAAAACTTGTTGCATTTTTTCCAAAAAGACTCACGGCTGTATTAGATCAAAAGGCTGCTTCTACTAAATACTGAGCAAAGGGTCTGAATACTTAGGACCATGTGATATTTCAGTTTTTCTTTTTTAATTAATCTGCAAAAATGTCAACAGTTGTGTATTTTTCTGTCAATATGGGGTGTTGTGTGTACAATAATGAGGAAAAAATTAACTTAAATTATTTTAGCAAATAGCTGAGAGTGAAACATTTAAGGGGGTCTGAATCCTTTCCGTACCCACTGTATAAGGTGAATGTGTATTTAATGCAGAGTGCAAGCAGGGACTCTGGCAGGACTAACGATGACATCATAACTAAAAGGGAGGAGCCAGAAGGAAACACAGACATGAGGGGGAACTGAGATGTAAAGCGACCAATCACCTCACCGTCAACAAACCTGAGTGATCAATGAGAGTGGGGAGGACAGCATCTAAACATACCAGTTCACCAGATACTCTACATCAAGATCTGCTCCTTTAGCTAATTTGGGTGATGTGCTCATATCTCCTGCTTCTCGTGAGGACACTGGCTGCATTTGGCAATATTTCTGAGATGAAGGCCATCCAGAGTTACTGTGTGATTAAAACGCTTACTCCCAGCTGCATGTGGTCCTAGTACCAGAACTTCTGTCTTGTCAGGATTAGACCAAAGGAAGTCAATTAGCTTATCCAGTTATCCAGTGTCTAATGTTCTTTACAGCTTCCTCAGAGGCCAGTAGAAGGTAATTTACCACTTTAACCAGTGCTGTCTCTGTTGGACCAGCATGTTATTGATCTAGGTTTCTTGTTTTAAATAATAATCTAGGACTATTTTAGCACTCATTTGCACAACATTCAAGCACATTTATGGTCTCTTAAGTTTCCAACAGGCTTTACAATTCCGATGGGAGATGGGACAGACGCAGCAGCTTCTCACACACATAGCGCATGCATCTCATGTCACACATCTCTTAGTGTTGTAATTCCCCCTCTCTGCATCAGCAGCATGCCCCCCGTGGTCTAGTCCTAAATGCACAGTGCTTACACTGCAGTGACCAGAGGGCGGGTCTTGCGCGGCTCATCAGTTTGATATTAAGATTGTTTTTTCAGCCTTGTGTTAGGGGCATTCTTTCAATCTTATCCCCTTAGACTGAGATTAAAACTATTGAATGTAGCAGAAATAAAGCTTTATATTGTGTGTGGCTATAGCTGTAAAGCTCAGTCCAGCATAAAGTTAACCAACTAAACTTAGGAAGCCTGTAGGTTGTGAAGCTGCATTACAAAAGAAACCTGTTGGTGGCTTTTATTACCTTTAACCCTGTTTTACAGGTTACCTGGCTACACAGGTAGATACTCGTTATGCAGAACCACATAGTCTGAATTCCTTTCTATGCATTTTGTACAGTACATTAGTAATTATTACACAAACACACACAGTATTATTTACTGATTTCATCGTTCGCATTGGTTAGAATGTGTTAATTAATTCTCTATAACAGCAGCTCTGACAGTAGTGCAGGCTTATATTAATCCACTGGTTATAGTGTTTTATCATTTCCATAGTAACAGAAATTTCGAAAACGAGTCTCCAGTGTCAGTAATACATCTCTATAGAACAGTGGTGGCTCTGTTTGTAGTGTAGTATTTCCTTTAACACTAAGAAATCCCATTGCTGTGATGGGGTGAAAGGTGAGTGCTGGAGGAGAGAGAGAAACACCTATATGAGTAGAGCTGTGACTCTTCAGGCTGGGCAAGACACACCTGGTGTAAAGGCTCCACCTGACATGAGGGCGCTAACTCGCCTCACTGCACTGAGAATGTTGCATAAATAAATAACTTTCAGACTCCACACTGTTCCTGAATGAGCTGATGATCCACCAACACCAGCAGTGGGAGCACGGTGAGTGAACTGTCCTTCCTATCTATCTATCTATCTGTCTGTCTGTCTGTCTGTCTGTCTGTCTGTCTATCTGTCTGTCTGTCTGTCTGTCTGTACACAAAAAAATTAACAGGTGGGGAAGATTTATTCTCTACAGATTAAGTTTAATTATTTGAAGTTTCTACCACTGATGCCTGGAATTGTCTGTAGTTTGACACAAATATTTTGGGACATTAAAACCAGTAGCATCTAAACAGTCTGAGATAAAATGAGACATCCATACAGTATGTACATGATACGCAATGATGCAATGACATAAAGTAGACACAGTTGATTTGTAGACTTGAGTAGACTTGCATATTTTCATTCTCTGATCCAGCAGGTGGCAGTATACACAAGTCACCATTAAATACAAAAGAAGAGAACAAGGACCAAAGATCTCCGCTCTGTGCCTGTTTAATAAAACGTGAAGAGTGATGCTCTCACGTGCCTTCCTGCTGTATCAGCTCAGGTTGTGTAGGTCAGAAGATGATGCTACACACACACACACACACACACACAGGAGACAGATAGCACTGATGATGTTGTATCAACTTCCATATTTGGATACGTTTGACTTCCAAATCTGATTCGCCCCGTGCCTGAGTGTGCTGTTTCATTGCTGTTTCATTGCTGTTTCATTGCTGTTTCATTGTCAAGACCACCTTTTCAAGCGGACTCAGGAACGGTTCAATTCAATTTCAAGTCAATTTTATTTCTATAGCGCTTTTAACAATTGACATTGTCACAAAGTAGCTTTACACAATCAAAAGAATCCAAAGTTTTCGGTTCCTGATGAATAACGGGTCCCGAGACTGTCCTCACTGATCGACATGTGAGTGAACTTGGAAACATTCCTGGGGTCCTAATGTGAAAACCTAAGCTTATTACTTCTCTCACTGATCAATAAAGGTTTTCTATAAGAAGGTGTGTGTGTGTGTGTGTGTGTGTGTGTGTGTGTGTGAAGAGAAGAGAGTGGTGAGGGAACGAGTGTCTGTAGCTGCCCTTCCATAAGAGAGGAATTAAACCATTTCTTGAATATGAATAAATATGATTACAAATAAATAAAACATACAATTTGTGCTTTAAATAATACATTTTATTGGTAAATTACTGATGTATAAAAAGAATAAAACACCTGGAGAAGTGCTGTTACTGCTACCATCACACAGTTGATTATTTTTGTTTATAGACAACTTCACCCTCCCTCCTCTCCACACACACACACACACACACACACACACACACACACACACACACACACACACTATACTTACCTGAGAAACACACAGTGTGTACAGTACAGGATTACTTACACAATGCTGTCGGACTGTAATCTGAGCAGCAGTATCAGGGCAGGTCACATTCCTCATGGTAGAGTAGTTGCTCCACATGTTCTACCGGTCCTATGGAGTGTGTGGAGTGTGTGGAGTGTGTGGAGTGTGTGGAGTGTCCTACGGTGTGATCATAGACTAGACACCCGTCTGGTGGGGTGTTTTCTTCAGATTTACATTCATTTTATTTGATGGTAGTTTGTTTTAATTTATTTTGCATATAACTGCATTAACCAAGGATGTAACTTGTTAAGCAAATATTTGTGTTATGAATGATTTTCCATAACATCCTTAAATCGAATCCAGATGTTTTGTTCAGAGGTCATGATTTGCAGGTGTGTTGTTTACCAAATGAGAATCAACCTGCTTCATAACATTACATTAGATTATTTATATAGAGTCAAAAGTCATCATGTTCACTGTTAACATGTGGAAATCAGAAGGTGACTACTGACAGTGAATCATGATTTAGTCTACTCTGCCCCCTAGTGGACATGGGTTTTAAATATCTGGATACATAGAATAACTACTATGCTCATGTAGCATTTATGTGCATCCTATGAAGTAAATTGCATTTGCAATGACAAGTAGCATCTGGCCGGTCTGTGATTTAATGCACTTTCATGGTTCATGTAAAATGTATTTTCTTTATAGAGCACAAGCTTCACAATGTCCAGTGAAGATCCAGAAACCAATGCAGCACTTCAGGCCTCAGGAGAGCCCACTTTAAAAAAAGCAACTCGAAAAGCACAAAAACAAATCGATCAACTATTTAACATCTCACTTCACATTGCTGTAACTGGAGAATCAGGCACAGGGAAGTCAAGTTTTATCAACGCAATCAGAGAGCTGGACCATGATGATGAGGGTGCAGCTAAGACTGGAGTTACTGAAACAACAACTGAGCCAAGATCTTACGAACATCCCACAATGCCCAACGTCATGCTTTGGGACCTGCCTGGAATCGGAACGCCAAAGTTTAAAGCTCGGAGATACCTTAAAACCATGGAGTTCAGCAGGTACGACTTCTTCATCATCATATCGTCTGAGAGATTTAAAGAGAATGACATCCTGCTGGCCAAAGAGATCAAAAAAAGGAAAAAGCTCTTTTACTTTGTGAGATCTAAGATAGACAACGACATCCGAGCAGAGGAAAAGAAAGAGGGCTTTGACCGGGAAGAAACACTCTCACTGATCAGAATAAACTGCCGGGAAAACTTGAAGGAAATTGACAATCCAAAAGTTTTTCTCATATCCTCAGAAGACATTAAAGCATTTGATTTTGAAAAGCTTATTGAAACTCTGATGTCAGATCTCCCGCAGCACAAACAGGCTGCTCTGCTGCAGTCAGTGCCCATCACCTCCGTAGCCATACTAAAGAAAAAGGTGAAAATGTTTGAGAAAGCAGCATGGGCCGCAGCCCTTTGCTCTGGAGTCATTGCTGCAGCTCCAGTACCTGGGCTCTCGGTGGCATGCGATGCCACGATCTTGGTAGCTTTCTTTACGAGGTGTTATTACTCATTTGGCCTGGATGATAAATCCCTGAAAAAACTCTCTGAGCGCGTCAACAAGCCAGAGCTGGAATCTTTTATAAAATCGCCTCTTGTAGTGGCGTTAGCAACGAAATCCACGGCGAGAGTGTCGGTGTCAGCAGTGGCCGGAGGAGCGGTGCTGGAGTACCTGTGCAGCTTGGTGCCTGGTGTGGGAAGTGCCGCAGCAGCTGGGGTTTCTTTTGTTTGTACTTTAACGCTTTTAAAGAATGGACTGAATGAACTTGAACATGCAGCACTGAAGCTGCTGAAAGAGGCGGGGTTAGAGTGACAAGAAAGCGCTAAAAAGGATACGATAGAAGGGTGTGAGCCTCGGCAGTAATGAAACTAGTGCAATGTTTTGAAGAAAATCCAAAGTAGGTGATCAAATTCACAGCCTAATTGAGTTTTATTTGATGTATTATTTATAAAAAAAAATTGGGAAAAAAAAACATGCTTGCAGAAAAGGACCCAGGGCAATATAGTGACATACCATAGTTCTTCTGTCTGACTCTGGTGAACTATGGTATACCTCAAGGACCAATTTTAGGACCCACGTTAGTCACACTATACATGCACCCACTTGGCTCCATCTTTGAGAAATACAACATTATTTAACATTGTTATGCAGACGACATAAAATTCCCCCTTCCTGCTAACACGTGTGCAATAGACAGACTGTTACACTTTCTTGATGACATGAAATGCTGGATGGCAGCAAGTTTTTGCAAATAAATGAAAAACAAAACTGAAGTAATTGTATGTGCTCCATTTTTGCTTCTAGACTAATTAATAAATTCAAGACTGATTAATTAATTTGCGAGGTCCTCTGTCTTCATATTTACACAATAAAAAAAAAAATTATTTCAGGATATTTCCCTAAATTTCAATAAGCCAGATTTTATCACCTCAGGTCGAAAGCAGCACTGAAGCCTCTTCTATCTCAAAACCACCTTTCCATGATTTTGGTGATTTTTTAATTGAAAAGATTTTAACACAGTCTCTCTTGGTAGTGGAAAAAAAATGCACAGAATTTTCAGCAATCATTGGTGCATACTTACTTATTATATCATAAATTGAACAAAGATAAAAACTAAAAACATTATTGTGATAAAGTTTCTTTTACAATGGCTATTATTATATCTCCTGCATGTGACCCATCTATCTTCATTTCTGTCTCTAGCTTTGCAGTTTTTACCAGCTTGAGCCCATTTCTCTTTCCTTTCTCACTCACTCACTCGCTCATCATCTCTACCGCTTAATCCCGTATTCAGGGTCACAGGCACCCTGGGTTATAATAAAAACGCCACACTGTTTTCACCGCAACCTTGTGTCTCTCTTTGTCCGTGATTACCTGGCCCACTATGTGCTTTACAAGAGGAGTTGAGTTGAGTAAAAAAAGCATAGATGAATTAATAAATAAAATAAAAATCCAATGAACTCTGAATAACCTCTGAAACTTATGCATGCACAAATTCGGTTGCAGGCCATTTATTATACAAATCCTCACGCAGAATGGGATCGTCGACTTGTACACAGAGGAACGCAACACTCCCCAGTCTTTCCCCAGCAGATCCCTTGATGTATAGGTTTTGCTGATGTCATGTCAACATTAGGTTTCTGTCATTGCCTCACTTGCACCCCTCTGTAACCTCTGTATACTTCTAGCCTCCTACTACACAGTGGGTCACCCTCGGCTCATTCATCAGGAACTGTCTGATCGATCTGATTTGACGATAATATTTGATTTATACATCTGTTGGCACCAATGCATTATTATACATTTTTTCACACAACTATTAAAACTTAAAATTAAAATTAAATTAAAAATTAAAAACTATACTAAAAGAACTATTCCAATAAAATTTAATAAAAATGTAATTGTATGAAGGTTGATATACATCACTACCATAATTATGTATACCAAAAATAAATAATGAATAGCCACCACCACCAATAATAATAATAACAATAATAATTACAACAACAACAACAACAATAATAACAATAATAATAATAATAACAACAACAACAATAATAATAATTGTTGTTGTTGTTTGTACTTTAATTGCATTTTTATTTTGAGTCCAAAATTTCAGTGTCTCTACTGATAAGGCATAAAACTATACAAAATCAAAAACATTGTATAACTTTTTTATGTATGTTTAATTGTTTATTTCTACCCTAGAGCCCATTATTTGTATTTTCTTGTAAAAATTATCTGAAATCTATGTAGACCATGATTTTTTTTTTTAATATAACAATAATAATACCTTTTCCGGATGCCCCAGAGGTGTTCTATGGGGTTTAGGTCTGGAGACATGCTTGGCCAGTCCATCACCTTTACCCTCAGCCTCTTTAGCAAGCCAGTGGTCATCTTGGAGGTGTTTGGGGTCATTATCATGCTGGAACGCTGCTCTGCAGCCCTGTTTCCGGAGGGAGGGGGGATCATGCTCTGCTTCAGTATGTCACAGTACATGTTAGAATTCATGTTTCCCTCAAGGTCCTCCTCACCTGGTTGCCGCCACACACGCTTGACACCATCTGAACCAAATAGGTTCATCTTGGTCTCATCAGACCACAGGACATGGTTCCAGTAATCCTGGTCCTTAGTTTGCATGCTGCAAATTGTTTGCGAGCTTTCTTGTGCATCATCCTTAGAAGAGGTTTCCTTCTAGGACAACAACCATGCAGAGCGATTTGATGCAGTGTGCGGCGTACGGTCTGAGCACCGACAGGCTGACCTCCCATCCCTTCAATCTCTGCAGCAATGCTGGACGCTAAAACTCATCCGTCTGTTTTCTTTGGCCGACCATGGCGAGGCCTGTTCTGAGAATAAGAATGGTCCTGCCCACTGGGCTGCAGCGCAGTTACAGATTGTTGGCTACTGTATCTTCTTATAGCCACGGCCACCTTTATGAAAAGCAACAATTCGTTTTTTCAGGTCTTCTGAGAGATGTTTGCCATGAGGTGCCATGTTGAACTTTCAGTGGCCAGGTTGAGAGTGGAAGAGCTTTTATACCTAATTTAACTCACCTGCTATCTGGTGACACCTGAGACAGTGTAACACTAATGAGTCACATGACAAAGGGGAAGGAAAATGACTAATTGTGCTCAATTTGTACATTTTCACTTAGGGGTGTCCTCACTTTTGTTGCCAGGGGTTCAGCTATTATTGGCTGTATTTTAGTTATTTTGAGGGGACAATAAATTTACACTGATATACAAACTTTACACTGACGACTTTTCATTGTGTCAAAGAGTCATTTAT
>JAAGKR010010158.1:0-23840 GCA_011419295.1 Clarias macrocephalus
TTGTATTTTTGGGTTGTGGAACAACTTACTCCATGTAAACAAGGAGAGAAACATGGCGTTCTGCAACCGAAGCTGTAGTAATTTTGCACGCCACCTTGCACGTGTTTCTCATCATTGAGTGGAAAAAATAATAATAATACAGATTGAGCAACATACCTGAGGTTATTTTAGCAAAGCGTCAGTGTGAGCTTCTTTTAGCCACATCCTGTCATTCTTGCATAAGGCTGATGGATGGAAGAACTAGTGAGTGGAGCTAATACTGATTAAATGATTACAAATGTGACCTACAGAAACACCTACAGGGTGGCTGTATGTCCTGAGAGATGCATGGAAAATCAATCGATGTAATCAGTCCAAATGCCCCAGTATATACAGTACATCCAGGAGTTACGACAGATTTATGTATCCCTCCCCTCCCCCACCCCCACCCCCAATGCGAATGCGGTGTGGTTACATAAATACGTAAGCTGAACTTCAGTTCAGAGATGAATGACGTCTTTGTGTGAGAGCAACACCCTCATCATCAGCTGCACACTGGGACAGGCACGGACTGTTCAGAACAGTCTAATGGTCATGAGGGAAATTATACACACGCATGTCAAAGCTAATGGGACATTTTTCATATAATTTGCATCATTTGTTTTGGTGTGTTGCCACTATTTTGTAATTATTTACAATGCCATTGCTGTTTTGCGCATTTCTCGAGCACTAAGTGTAATAAAAATGGATTAAATGTTATATCTCAAGGTTTATTTTTGTTATCAGTTTGCTTTGCATACAAAAGATGCATTTTGCATTTTAACCACGGCTGAGTAAGGCCGTGCCAATGATTTCATTCATTTTTAAAGGCAATATTTTACTTTTTAACAGGAGTGCACTTTTAAATCGATCTCACTAGTCAAAATGGGACTTTTAATATAGAATAACAGAACACAGTTTATTTCTCTGTATAATCCCCTGATACACTAATGCACTTATCCTAGAGTTTTACTAGTGCCTGTATACAGTACCGTCAAGGTAGAAAGTTTTCTCAGGACGCCGGAGCCATGATCAGACTGATAATGTCTGAAACACTGGCCTCCCAGGAACTCCTTAAAAGTCTCAAACATGTGGTCAGGATTGTCATTCCCAAATGTTCAGCCTTCTTTAGCAGTGAAGTTCATTTGCACCCATCACGGTACTTTGCATACAGGATACACCCTGGTCAACCTGACACTTACAGTATGTAGAATCACTCAAATTTTCCAACCGCACAAAACCTGAATTCACAGCTTTACCTCTTGACCTCTGACCATTTCCACGTGATGACAGTGGAGACTCATTTAAAAAATGTTAACTAACTTTATCATTCATCTTCTATACCATTTATCCTGTATACAGGGTCAAAGGACACTTGGAGCCTATCCCAGGAGACTTAGGGCACAAGGCAGGGTACCCCGGACTGGGTGCCGATCCGTTACAGGTTACACACACACACACTCACACTCTTTCAAATAGTATGGACAATTTGGGAACACCAATTTGCATGTCTTTGGACTGTGCGTGAAAACCCCACCAAGCACAGGAAGAACATCTAAACTCTACACACACACAAACCCAGGGTGGGAATTGAACCCAGATCCTTGCGCTGTAAGGTGGCAGTTTAGCCACCGTGCAGCCAAACTTCATCGTATGAATAAATGTGTAAGGCCCAGATGGAAGCAATAACTTTAGAAAGGCCGTGACGATCTGTGACGTGCCTTACAGCTAACACTGAGAAGTTGGGGTAGAAAATGAATGAACATCCTCTGACCAATCAGCATTTAACAGCACTGTGGTGTAAAAGTTAAAATCATGATTATTAAATTTGTCCTTAACGTTTTTTTTTTAGCAACCAAAAAACAAAACAAAACAAAACATGGGTTTAAAATCCCTCCCATGGAGACTTAACCCAAGCGAAGCTGCTAATTCCTGAAATAATTTAGAACATTACGGCACTCAGTCTAAAACTCTGATGAATGCCCACAGTGTTCAGCACGAGACACGCCGAACCAAAACACAAAGGTCTTCTGAGGTCTCGACAAGGTCTTAATCTGTAGAAACCAGGTATGTTCTGTTACTCAGTTATGCAACATGTTATAAATAAAAGCTGTTATGATTCAAAATATGATTTTTCATCGCATGTTCATTTAGATGAAGGGACCGAACAGAGGCCGAGAAACAATACTCACAGATTGACAAGCTGAGGGACCACTTGAGTACTGGACAAGTAATAACAATTAATGTACAGTATGATGAAAATATACTGTAGACATCCTTTATTGTGGCCAATCGCATGCACATATGTCAGTTATTCTCACTGGATTATATCGTGTATACAAAGGCAGATGAAACAAGATGCAAGTGTGTGAAATCATCATGGTTTGTAAACTGTATATGTTACACAAGAGTTATAACCATGGGCCAGAGCAAGGGTCACTAAACAATCAGGGATCATCAAAAAGGGAACGTCATCATAAACAAAATAAAAACAAACCAAGAAAAAAGGAACAAGAGGTCAAGCCCAGGAAACACTACATTATACTGTAGCTAGGGAGCTAAGAAACAAGAACACAGCAAAATGCAGATTCGAGAAATAAGGCACAAGCGCATAAAACAAGACTTTTATCATGAGGCTATAATAAAAAGACAAGTATATAATAAGATCGATAAAGAGGAAAGACAGGACCAGAGTGAGGGCAGGCTCAACGTTGAGAAAGGAAAGCATTCTACTGGATATAGGCTTATAGGTTTATTTTTTTTTTTATTATGGCATTTATTATGGCATATGGCAACCAGGACTTATGATTGCATGCAGATATGAGAGTAAAACATTTACATTTATATTTACATTAAGGCATTTTGCAGACACTATTGAAGTTTATGTCATTGAATAGATCCCTACACTGGGTTAAGTGGTTATTAAATACCATTTGGAAGTGTGTTTTTGGGAATTAACCCAAATAATCTAAAAAAACAGATCGGTCCTTAGAAATGAACTCCCTTTATTTCTCTGTATAATCCCCTGCTACACTAATGCACTTATCTCAGTGTTTTTACTAGTGCTTGGACACCATCAAGGTAAACGGTTTCCTCAATTCACCTGAGCCACGACTGGACTGGCTCCCTCACGTCTGAAACGCCAGCTTTCCAGGAACTCCTTTAATGGCCCAAACATGTGGAATTGGCTTGGAGTGAGGTCTGTATTGGGGATACACCTGTATCTCTCAGCCGTGTTCCAGTAATGTGCAAGTGGTATTGGTGAATGTTGCCACACACAGATGCAACTCTACTGCAAGTTGGTGACAAGTATCCATGATCAGGTGTTCCACCCTCCAAATGTTCACAGGAATGACAACAGTGGGCTGCAGTGAGCCTCCTTAGACGAGATCGTCATAAAACATTTGCACCAATCAAAATCTTAAAAGTCTCATCACCGTTCTGTGCTTCTTAATTTACCTGAAATTTCCCAGTTGGATTTGACTGCCCCTTGTTTTTCATCTCCCCCTTTTGGTCAGGTCAAACAAACAGAATAATATTTAATAAAGATTCAAAATGAAAACTATCTAAATTCATAACAGATATCTCATCTTTCCATTGTGCACCACTGAGGAATAATAAACGTTAACATCATACATTTTACTTGGTTACTCCAGACTTTATGGTTCAACACTGCTTATTTTTCCTACAATTATAGAAGCCTTTAAAAAAAGATGTCGTAGTAAAATTGTGAGAAATATTCAAAGGTTATGAAATGATGTATTATGATTGATATCATTTCCCAACATCCCAAGCTAAAGGCTCACAGAGGACACATAATCCTCCTCACAACAGTTGGGAAGCCAGTTGTTCTCAGTGCCAGTCCTGAGAAACGCCTGCAGTGTTTTCCCTGCGATCACACACCTGATTCAACCCATGAGCTCCTTATCAGCATCTGTGTGGGAAAACAAACCAGGCAGTCCGCACAACTCGTGATGCTGTATAGAGACACACAGGTCGATGTACGGTCAATACTGTAACAGCGCAATACTTTCCTTTATTTTGTTTTGTCCTGGCTTTGATATGATTCTAATCTATTTTATCACGTTGAACATGATATGCTTTAGCCTTAGAAGCTGGTCCTCCTCTTAAGGCATAACAGCTCTTACAAGAGGCATTAAATGAAAATCTCTGATCAAATATAGCTGCTTAAAGATGTTTATCAAAAGTATATGCAAAAAAAAGTTTGTCCAAGTCTGTAAACCCGCCATGTGTCGAGCATCTTACTCTCCCTACTCCCTGGCACTCTTTGTCTCTACAGCTGTTGAACTCCTAATTCGATTGCTGACCTCATAATCTGCCCATTCGCTGGGATTTTTCCCCTTCTCTTTTCATTCCGGTCCGTTCCCATGACCTCGAATGATGCACAAGCGCAGAAAGGTTTCGACCCATTACGAGTATCACTGTAGGATATATTTTACCCAAGGGCAGAGACTGCACTATCAAGTCAAGGACCATATGGACCAAGTCAAGTATAGCCATTAAGAAATACTTTACTAGACTTTATGAAAGTAATTATTTTTGAAATTTCATTTTGCCGAATTTTTATAATGTTTGTGCTTTTTGAGGCAACACTGTGCGATGTTCACTCCCTCATTCATTGTCTATACCACTTTATTCTGTATACAGGGTGACCTGGGGTCTATCCCAGGAGATAGGGTACACCCTGGACACAGTGTCCATCCATCACAGGGCACACAGAATCATTCACGCATTATGGGCCAGAGACACCCAGTGAAAACCCATTAAGCATGGGAAGAAACTCCATATACACAGACCCCAAGGCGGGAATTGAACCCAGACACTGGTTGTGAAAGGCAACTGTGCTATCCCAATGCTGTAGAAGCAATTTGGTATAGGTACCATGGTAATCCGATTGCACCTGCACCATTGTATTTCTAACAGTAGCAGGGTACTCCTTGATTGGCTGATATAGTACATGTACCAAACTTTGGTACACTGGTACATGGAACAAGCTTCTACCATGTATCGTAGTATGGTTCTATGGAATACCTACCTGGACAAAACTATGTTCTACATTGTATGTTACTACAAGTATTACACCATGCCAGTGTTATAAACACACTGTATATAATAATATGTACAAAAAGAACATATTAGCTCCTGTGGTACCCAATAAGTACCACGGTAATCACCAAAGTACAATAGTATGTGTCCTAGTACTACCACGGCACCCACTGAAGTGAAGTACCTACAGTGTCTGCCATGGTGATGTCTGACGTACCAGAGTAATGAAATGTACAGTACCCTAATTTATTTAATGTTTACAATGATTTTTTTTTATTTTACTTGTAATCAATTATACCTAAACTAAACTATATAAATTGACAGTATATCACCCTAATGGGTAGTGAAGCGAAGCTGAACGGTAGTGTCAGCTGTGTCTTCTTCACACTCAGTTAATTATCCTTCACGGTCCAACTCTGTCCATTCATCTCTCTCATGGATTGCCGGTGATGACTCAGGGCTTCGACATGCCCCGCAAGCAGATTTCCAACGCAGAGGCACTGCGTAATCCCTAACTTCCTTCTGCTTATTTCATTTCATCACCTGAACGTTTCCACTCCCTCCCCTCCACCGCTCCTTCACTCATTCATCAGGCATTGACTCGGGTGAGCTTTCGGGTAAAATCCAGGGTTATTTTTGTACCTGAGATCCTTGAGCCATCTGAATAAATCCAGGTTATTTTAAGAATTTAAATCCCACACTAATAGGTTTAACACAACGTACGAAACACTGTCACACAGCAGGGTTCATTCAGGTGAAATGACACAGAAAGTCAATGAACTGGTAACATTTGGTAACTGTACGTACACTATATGGACAAAAATATTTTTCGCCCAAACTTGCAATAACTTTGTATCCAAATACATGTACTTATACAATATGGAGTGGGTCCCATTTTTGCAGCTGTAACAGCATCCACTCTTCTTGGAAGACTGTCCACAAGATTTTTGTAGTAATTCTGGGGGAATTCATGCCCGTTCATCCTGTAGATCATTTACGAGGTGGAAATCTCCGTTCCAGTTCATCCCAAAGGTGCTCGATGTGTCACACGGTGCGGTATGGAGAGCAGCACCACGCGGATGTTTTTTAATGATAAGAGCCCTTATGCTGGGCTATAGAGAGGGTGAACGAAATAGGAGGGTGTGACAGTGCTTGTGATACCCACGGGAAGACCTTCCCATTTGGAGATAGCATGGGATTATTAATTAAGAAACTTGAAAGGAAACAAATGAACACTGTAGACACAAAGGAAACTACGCGAGAACGGACGGGGCTCTGGAAAATAAAACAAAACTTTTACCCTCTCGAGGCTTTCGCCCTTACTAAGGATTTATAGGAGAGAGAGAGAGGGGTTTGTGTCTTTTGCACTTTTAACTTTCGCTTTCGCTGGCGTCTCACAGAGGCAGAGGCTGGGGCTTTACCTCTGTCTCTTCACTTTCTGCGCGCTTTTCTTTTCTTTCTTTGTCTTTTAGTTTCTTTATCTTTCTTTCTTTTTCTTTGTCTTTTTCTTTGGTCCTGAGACCTTACTGGTGCTACATAAATGATCGCACGAAGTGCGCCGGTATCAGGACCCTTAAATAGACACGCCTCCAGGTGCGGCTTGTTCAGGCTGATTGCCTGATGGCGGCGTTGCCTGGCAACTGTGTGTATAAATGGCCGCACCTTTGCCTGTTCAGAACTCTGAGTGGTAGCTACCTGCAGATCTGCCCGTTCTGAACAGTTTATGCGCGGCTCTGCCCCTCGCGCGACCCGCATCGTTACACGATGGGGTTGAAGTCAGGGCTCTGTGTTTGGGTCAGTCAAGTTCTTCCACACATAACTCTTTTTGAAATCACTAGCTTATAAATAACACTTGGGGGAAAAAAAAAGTATATACATTTATTTATGATCTTTTATTAATGTCTGATGTAATTTTTCAAAAAAAAAAAAGTACAGTAAAACAGTATTTGTTTTTGAGAGCTGATAAAGTGTGGATTTTTTTATATTTTTACTATATATTTTTTTACTTATCATCCTTCATCTGTAGCATCTGTAGGCTGGCCTTGTGCTTCTGGGGCAATTCTGACCCCACGAGGCACAACTCTATAAGACCTCTGGAGGTGTGCTGTAGTGTCTTAGGATTTAAGACTTAGTGGTGGATTCTTTGGGTGCTGTGGGTTGCGTGTTTGTCCCGGACAATCCATGGATGCTTGTTCAGACTGAGATCTGAATGTGGAGGTCAGATCAACAAGCTTGAACTCTTTGCCTGCTAAGCCCCATTTGCGGTAGGCTGTGATGTACTGGGTGTTCCGATACCTTTCTATCAGCTTTAACTTTGTCAGCCATTTGTGCTTCATTGGCTTTTCTGTGGGATCAAACCTGGCAAGCCGGCCTTTGGTCCCCACAGGCATAAAGTGAGCCTTGGGTGCCCATGATCCTGTTACCGGTTTACTGGTATGTAATTTATGGTCATTGTTATTTAATTCACCTGTGGTGGTGTAAATGTCATGGTGTATATTTCTTTTAATATCTGTACATGTGCGATTCACACTCGTCACAACACGAGATTGAAGTTAGCATTGGGGTGTCGAGGTGAAAATTGGTGTGAAACAACTGGAGAAAACATACGGACACCACTGTAACTCCATTATGACTTGATGTATCCGATCCTTCCCCTGTGTTTATCAGGTACATTTTATTCCTCTTTAAAACAGGTTCAGAAATTATAGTCCTTTTTTTTTTTTTTTTTCAAAAATGATATATTTATGAAAAATGTCTTGAAAAATGAATCGACCAGCACTACAACCAGTGGCTAAGGTTTAGGTGGGAATTGAATCCAGGCCTTCTGCATGGCACCTGAGTGCCATTGTGCCACCAATGACCAACAATAGTGATATTATTAAAACATATTTTCTGTTAATTGAGTAGGATAAAAATTATTAATAATAAAATGAAAATTTGCATGTATTTATTAATGTATTTTTTATGTGATGTAATAATTTTTTGCACAGTTATGGTTTTGGATCATTCTGTAATTCTATGAGAAATAACAATACATGTTCCAATCTGTGGACCTGCCATGAATTCTGTAAAAGTTTTTTTTTTTTTAAATAAACATAAGATCTTTTCCTGTAGATGGTTGTTGCTTTCAAAACCAGGTCAAGAATGTTCTCTCGCCTACTGTACTATTGCAATAACATATTAAAGTTTCCCAACTTGTTCTTTCCACATATGTGGTTTGTACTGTAGGAAATACTAAATGAAGAAAAACACATTGTAAAATCACAGGGTTAAAGTGTCAAACTGAGATTAAACACCATAGGAACTTCCTTTTGTTCACTAAAAGCCTGGAAGCGTTTTATGACATAACGTATACACAGCATGTGAGCACAAGAATGTCAGGAATGCAGCTGGTTTGTGTTCTTCCTCAGTCCCGTCATGTGTTTCACAATTTCACTGTCAAAAAAAATGAATGAGGAATAGGATGTATTGAAAATCGGATTGGATTGTTGAACTTATTCAGTGGGGGAAACTATTCATCTCTTAAATAAAAAACATTATTTTCTAGCACAGTTAATTACTAATTTGAATTAATTAGAATTCTTACAGATTTATTTTTATGTAAATAAATATTGCCTACATTTAAGATCATAATGATATTATTATTAATATAAAACTAAGTTCATCATTTCATAAAGAGAAATATTAAATAATATTACCAAAGAAATTGGATGCATCGGGCCAACATACAATGTAACATACAATGTATCATTTTTAATAGGTGTAGCTGTTTCTCTATAGATCAAAATGGCCTATACATTAGCACTGTAGTAAAATTAGGCTTACACGTTCATTATTAATTATTGAAGTTAAGTAATTAAATAGACTTTTTAGTTTAGCATTGGTCCTCTATATATGCAACGGGAATGTAATGGTTATTACCACCATAAAACATAACTTTATATAAAAACATGTATAACAAAAGAGAAAAACACAACAAGCAGCACATATTGGGAAATCCACATGTTCCATGAACGTTAAAGCTCCTTGCAGTGAAACACATGACTCATTGCATCCCAACAATAAAGTCACACTGACTTACAGCAGTCTGCCCATGTGAGCTCACTTTCCCGCTGAGAACTCGTTTCCAACAGTCAAGTCGCTTCAGCACTTTAAAATAGATGTGTGATGGGACAAGGATGTCATTAGCAAGGGCACTGGGCAGGTGTCGAGCAAGGACCTGTGGTTTAAAAAAGAAAATGTTTTTGCTGTGTGTCAGTGCTGGGTCATGTGACTAATGCCAGGTCTTCTGCTGTATGAAGGATGATTACACAGCCTGAACGAAGGGGGTGGAGTCACGATCCAACAGTGTCTGTCATTAGGGACTAAACATACACTAATGATGATGCAGATATGAAGAGACAAGTTTAAGACGATCCTAGGCTCCTGTAAACACTGTAACAGACTGACTGACATTTAATATGGTCTCACTTTTACTAGCATAAAATACTCTTAGATAGACAAATGAATAGACAGAAGAATGAATAGACTGGTGATGAATGAATCGACTCATGAAGATATGAGTGTACAGCCTGATGGACAGACAGACAGAAAGACAGACATTTAGACAGACTGGTGGATAAACACACACACACACACACACACACACACACACACACACACACACACACACACACACATATATATACATACATATACAGTATGTTTATCCACCAGATATAGAGAAATGGATGAATGGACAGATAGGTGAAAGTTTGGTAGATAGATAGACATAGTTGAATAGACACACAGATGGTGGGTGGATGGATGAGTGGGCGGACTGATAAATGGGTTCATATTGATGTTCAGACAGACAGACCAGGAACTCTGAAAAAGCAACCATTGATGAGTAATTTAGATACACATTTGTTTATCATAACAGTGAACACTCAAAATAACACAGGATGTGCTGGGGTGGAGGTGATTGGTCTTCAGGTCCTATAAAAACATGTTGATTAAAACCGCAGGGTGGTTACGATTCATTTAAAGTTAGCAAGTGATTCAGATGTCATTTCCTGTTCCTTATTATATCTGGTGATCTGTTTTTTTTCCTCACTGTGTTTTCTGATTTATGACATTATGAGAGCAATACACAACACTTTCTTTTAATAGAAATGGAGCTCAGTGCGAGATATTTCGGCTATGGTGTCATGGTTCTCAATGTGACTCTCAATTTTTATATGATCTTGTGAACACAAATAACGGATGGGGGGAAAAAAAGGAATCAGGAATCTTCAGTTCTAACTTCAATGATAGGCAAAGCAACGTTACTGTTCTTTATTTTTGTTTGTTTTTGTATAAATGATGATTTATACATCTGATTTATCGAAAAGAGGTGCTCAAGTCATATTGGGACTTGTGAAAAAAAAACGAGTGACATTCACAGAAGACCACTGCAGTTGTTCCTGTGAATATTCAGTGAGCGGAAGCCCTGAGCCCTGAAAATTGACCAGAAAAGACACATCTACAGTATACACGCAATCATTTACAGACACCACTTGTATATTAAAGGAGCTTGACTGGAAGTTATTGCCCCATCCCCCGTACAGTGCTGACCTCACTCCAAGTCATTTCCACATGTTTGGGACATTAAAGGAGTTCCTGGGAGGCCGGCGTTTCAGACATGAAGCAGGCAGTACGATCATGGCTCTGGCGTACAGAGAAATTTTTCTACCTTGATGGTTTTACTCTCAGAACTGGGTTCTGTTATTCTGCACAATGCAAAAATCTGAGCCCGACTTGATCACCCCTTGTATGAATGTGGTAGTAATTACCCTGAACTGAAGTTATTGTCTCAGAGCAGTTACATGTTTGTGACTCTTGACACAAACAAAAACAAACAAAATTATTGTTGTAAAAGATAAGTTGTATCTGATTACATTAGAGATCTTTGTCTTAATATAACTAGCTACTTAGCATTTTAGGTAGCTTTTATTTATTTGTTGTTTTAGTATAGTTGATCTTTCTGCTGCTCCCAGCAAAGGGTCACTACAGCAGATCTCCTGGTCCACATATTCAAGCGTGGCACATGTTTTACGCCAGATCCAATCCCTGATGCAACCCTCCCATCTTATCTGGGCTTGGGACGCGCACTGCATCCTGTGGCTGGGGTTTGGGCACTGGCAATAAATCGAACCGCTTGGGAGGCCATCGCAGGGCGCACACACATACACTCACTCATTCACACACTATGGGCAATTTTGGAACACCAGTTAGCCCAGGGGTGGGCAAACTTTTTGATTCGTGGGCCACATTGAGTTCTAACATTTGACAAAGGGAGCAGATAGATGGCATGCTTTGGTCAAAAGGTCAAAGGGTAAAGTGCAAACGTGGAGTAATAGGCCTACGCTTCACCTCAACAAAGCCAATATATCTAGAGTGCGCCATCTAGTGAGGAAACATCAGAATTACAGGGGAAATAAAACATTAACAAGGTTAATTTATTAAATTTTTTCAAGTTTGGCGGGCCGAATCAAAACGTTAAACGGGCCGCATGTGGCCCCCGGGCTGTAGTTTGCCCATGCCTGAGTTAGCCTAATCTGCATGTCGTTGGACTGTGGGAGAAAACCGGAGTACCCGGAGGAAACCCACTAAGCACTGGGAGAACATGCAAACCACACACAGTGTGGTTATATTCATTCATTTACTTTATGCTGCTGTCTGCTTTTTGGAGTCAGCGAGTCTGCTGTTTGTCATTAATTTGTCAGTTGCTGAGCAGTTCCTCAGGGTATATCGGTGAAAACAATCTTCCCAAAAGCAAAAGTTCATTTGTCACATTCTCGACTGGGTTAAATTTTTTAAAGCTTATTTATTTGCTTGAAAAATTCCAAGTATTCTCATTTGCACTAATAATGCATTTCAAACCTTTTATATTCAAATTTGCTCATGTATTATACTGTATGTTTCCCTCTAAATAAAAAGGGGCGGGATAGTTCAGTGGTTAAGGTGTTGAACTGCTGATGTAAAGATCCCAGATTCAAACCCCTCTACCACCAAGTTGTCACTGTTGGGCCCTTGAGCATGGCCGGATAACTGCTCGGATATATAATGAGACAAAAATTGTCACGCTGGATAAGGGTTTCTGCCAAATGCTGTAAATATACTGTACTGTATGTTTCCATATACAGTACGGACACACTATAGCACTGATCACGGATATTCTGAATCTGTCCTGATACTTCCAGTGGTCTTCTGGAAAAATTCCCAACCCTGGCCAAGTAGGCTTTAAGTGTATCTCTGGTACAGGGTTAAGTTTGGCTTTTGGTCGGCCGGGTATGTTCCAGAGCGCATACAGGATTCAGGTTAATGAGGAATCATGGTGTTGTTGCTAAGCGTGTTAGCAAGACTCGAACCAGGGATAACACCGGTGAAGGCTTGTTGGAGATTCGCACACAAAATTCACACACACAGTTCCTAGATGTTCAAAAATGTAAGGGTGATGCTATCAAAAACCCAGTGGTCTTTTGCAGAAAGTCGCTCTTCATGTGGACGCTAGTGCTTTCCTTCTTCAGGAGTTGGTTCTGGTTAGCTAAGTTATCTAGCTAGCAAGTTAGAAAACTCTTTGTACAACTTTAGCTCACTTGTTACAAGGAAGCTGTTATAAACAGCATTGACAAGTGAAAGACGTCCGGAGTAACCACAGTGTGTGCGAATAATCTTTCCAGACAACAAACATATTTCAATGCCATTATATTTAGCCCTTTATGCTAGCTAGCAAGCTGGAGTGAGCAAACCTGATGAGCACAGTTTTTGAGGGAAGAACAGTTTTAGTAAAAATAAATCACAGCTGCTGAAATTTTATAGTAGACTCAACTGTGCATTGAGATTAAACAAACCTTAATGTTAAATTTCTTCTCTCAGAATCACTTCTGGCGCTAGCCTGACTGCGAACGTGTTATTCTGCATATACTGTGTGGAGATATTGTGAACATATTAGCAGGCTCATGCAACAGCAAGCTAGTTCCCAGAGAAAATGTGTGCAAGTATCCACACACACACACACACACACACACACACACACACACACACACACACACAGATGTAAAACAAACCAAAGCACTTACATTAAACAAGCAGCGAGCGGCGTTCACAACACCAGCTGTGTAAAGTGTTCTCCGCATGAGTCGAGCTATTCTTAGTGAAGCGAATGCAGGAAACCATGGGATGCAACAAGCAGGTCATTACTCACACATTCATGGCTGCAAAACACACAACACAAAACAAACACACACCAAAAATCACAACCGGAACTCCTATTTTAGATAAACACATATCAGAGATCACAGCTGTCGTAAGTCAGACTGGGTCTCTTTGCCGAGCGGGAGTCTTTTTCCTGATATGCTATTTAGAGGGCAGCCATTTTGTAGTGCTTTTCATAGCGCTGTTTCCAAAAGTATATTCCCTGAACACAATTTCATCCATAGTTAGCGATCCAATATTCCTAAAAACACGAACACTGACGTGAGCTGCTTCGTTTACATGACAAAACGGCACAAAGCGCTAAATCCAAAAAATACAGATTACACAGTGAAATATCAACATGCAATTATGCGTTATTTATGTACCTGAAATAATCATTGCAACTTTCACCCAACCATCCAAGAACATTTTGATGCCTTTTCCAGCATGATGGAGCCTCTCGCCATAAGGCAAAAGTGATAACTAAGTGACTCAGGGAGCAAAACATCAGAATTTGGGGTCCATGGTCAGGAACCTCCCCAGACCTTAATCCCACTGAGAACTTGTGGTCAATCCTGGACAAACAAAAACCTAGAAATTCCTACAAACTACAAGCATTGATTATGCAAGAACGGGCTGCCATCAGTCAGCATGCGGCCCAGAACTTGATTGACAGAATGCCAGGGTGAATTGCAGAGGTCTTGACAAAGAAGCGTCAACACTGCAAATACAGACTTTTTGCATAAACTTTATACTGTATAACTGTCAATAAAAGCCTTAGACACTTGCTTGTAATTATACTTCAGTATGCCATACAGTAGTAGCATCTGACAAAACAATTCAAAAACCCTGAAGACTTTGTGAAAATGAATATTCATGTCATTTTCAAAAACTTTTGACCATGCCTTATATCTTAAACCAAGATATAGTCCTTGCAATTACTTACAAAATGAAATAGTGTCTCCAACTTTGGGCACAAGGCAGGATACCAATCCATCGTAGGGCACACACACTATGGGGCAAATTGGACATGCCAACTAGCCTAATCTGCATGTCTATGGACTGTGGGAGGAAACCAGAGGAAAACCATCAAGCACGGGCAGAACATGCAAACTCCATGCACACAGACCAGACGCAGGAGTCAAACCTTGGACCCTGGAGGCGCAAGGCCTCGGTGCTAACCACACATGAGGAATCATTCTCCACGATTCCTTAAAATCAGATTTACATATCATAAATACAGATTTATGTTATTTTACTATCACACACACACACACACACACACACACACACACACACACACACCCTTTTTTACAGCTCCTGCCCATCATTATAGTATTACATATCATATACCCTTTCTGAGTAGAAATGATCTTTTGGAACTGAGGTTGGTGTCCTTGTATTTAGATATATTTGTTCATTCCTTCCCAGAAACAGCTTACAGAAGTGTTCTCACCCCACTGACGCCTCGGAACCTTTACAATGTAACAGCACCAGAGTCTAATCCCACTGCTGTTTCTGTTTTCATAAATGAAGCTTTTGTCCAGAGTTTACCGTCTGCGACCGTGATAAAGTAATCTGTGTTAATCTTGTTTTTGTAGAGGTGGTAATCCAAATGGAGAGCATTGGGCTTTAGGACAAGAAATCTTGAAATAACTTTTAACAGGTATACATACATTTGAATCATTTAATGCCAGAAATAACATTAATAATATGCAAAGAAAAAGTTTGTGTGTATGAGAGAGAGAGAGTTGAACAGTTGCTCACTGTTTCACATTCATGGTTCTTGCAGCCTGGGTCAATCACATGCTTCCCTCTCTCTCCTTTTCACTCTCTCTTTCTCTTTCTCACTTACACATACACATCAGTCTCAGCGTGCTGTTTGACTGGAAAAATCTCACATGACTTTCCATGCGCTTAACACTTGGGGTTATATTAACACAGCAAACACTAAATATTATCAGTGTCATTGGATTTCTTCTTTCTCATGTGAAGGAATTTGAAGCTTTTCTACACAGTAGGTTCGTTTACATGAAAACACTGCACAGAGCACCAAATCCTTAAATCCTGGTTATACAGTGAAATATCAACATATCATTATAAATTATTCATGTACGTGAGAAAAGAATTGTCTCGACTATACGTTTAACAACCTTTAAACAGAATTTTCAATCCAATAAGCTTGCTTCTGTTGAATTCTCAAACCTGATTGGTCAGAAGGGGTTGATTCATTTGACCAATCTGGTAGGAAATACAAAGACTTGTTTACAAGTCAAAATACTAAATCTGACCACCACTTCATTACTAGATATGATTAATAGATATGATATGATGTAACTTAAACCAATATGTAGTTGTTGTTTTTTTAAATCTGTGACATGCTTCAAAGTGCCTATAATATTAAAAAATTGGTTGTTTATATAACAAACTCAACAACTTCCCCTCTCGTCTGATCAAACCATTCAGCATCACCTGTTTCTCACTGGTACCTCTAAACTGCTCAGGTACAGGGAATGGACTCAAAAGGAGACCCCAAAATGGAGAAGCCTCAAAATCAGGAAGCCTGGAGAACTATTCCTCAAGACTACATTAAATACAAGTGGAGCTTTGGAAACAAAATATGAAGAAATGAGAGCTGGCTTAAGGCCCTGGGTCTGTGTGCATGGAGTTTGCATGTTCCCCATGTGCTTGGTAGGTTTCCTCCCACAGTCCAAAGACCTGCAGATTAGGCTAATTGGCGTTCCCAAATTGCCTATAGTGTGAATCAGAGTGAGTGAGTGTGTGTGTGTGTGTGTGTGTGTGTGTTTGTGTGTGTGGGTGTGTGTGTGTGTGTGTGTGTGTGTGTGTGCCCTACAATAGATTGGCACCCCGTCCAGGGTGTACCCTGCCTTCTGGGATAGGTTCCAGGACCCCCGCGACCCTGTGGCAGGATAAGCAGTATAGATAATGAGTGAGTGAGATGATGAAATGGGGAAGGGGGGCTCAAGAGTTTTTCACTGTACCTTAAACCCATGATTATACTTATATTATAAAAATAAATAAATAGATGGAAAGTCTGTCAATATGTACACTGTAGAGCAGTGGCTAGCACTCCTGGTCCTGGACGACTGCCTGCCCTGCATATTCTAGTATTGTCCCTGCTCACTGAATTCACTTTGGAAATTACTATTAATTAGCTGATTAGTTAAATCAGTTTTGCTAGGAGCTGAAAAAACACTAAAATATACAAAAAACTCCTAAAATATTTTTTCCTAATCTCCTCATCTGTAGCATGATATATTCATTTCACACTATGTGTTATGTACATATAAAAATAAATAAATAAATAAATAAATAAATAAATAAATAAAACATCTTAGGCGGCACGGTGGTGTAGTGGTTAGCACTGTCGCCTTGCACCGCCAGGGTCCGGGTTCGATCCCCGGCCAGGCTCGATTCCCGTCTCTGTGTGCATGGAGTTTGCATGTTCTCCCCGTGCTTGGTGGGTTTCCTCCGAGTACTCTGGTTTCCTCCCACAGTCCAAAGACATGTAGGTTAGGCTAATTGGCGTTCCCAAATTTGCCCGTAGTGTGTGAATGAGTGAGTGTATGTGTGTGTGTCTGTGCCCTGCGATGGATTGGCACCCTGTCCAGGGTGTACCCTGCCATGTGCCCTAAGTCTCCTGGGATAGGCTCCAGGCCCCCGTGACCCTGAATACAGGATTAAGCGCTATAGATGATGAGTGAGTGATAAAACATCTTCTATATTAAGTAAGTTTTAAGTAAAGTTTCTGGGAGCTCATTAGTGCTGCTTCTACAGAGGAATGTAGAAAATCAATACTTATGATAACAAGCTCAAAACATACATTCTGCCGTAATTAATAAGCATATGTAGAAGCAACCTGAGTCGACTGCTATTTTCATTCTCGCCCTCACATCTGTTAAAGTTATAGAGGAATTTAGAGTCCTCGAAGGTGATTGATGCTAAACGTTCCTTGTGACTTCATGAACACATGATTATAGAGAAATGTACTGATTTACTTATTTAAAATACCATTTCAAAGTCTTTGACTTTAGCGCGGCTGCATTCTTCTGAAGGTCGCAGCCTTTAGGGGTTTAGCGTGTTTGGGTGAGCCATGTGTGTGCATGCTAATGTGTGTCGCTGAGCTCACTCTAAATGCTCTCCAGCAATGGAAACTGAACTACTTGTATAAACTTTACAGTTGATTCAGAATCACACTTCGTGCCTCCTCCGGATCTGAGCGAACGTCCACGAGTCACTTTTGAATAAGTGCTGAGTTTCCACAGGCGTCATGTTTCAGTCCAGCTAACCAACTTTGCTCTGATCAGCTGAGGGCAGCTAGCAACATCCTCTGCATGGCTGACACATGCTTTAGATAGCACTCTTCACTGTGCAGCTAAATTTATGTTTAACAGGTTAGGTAAGATGGAAGACTTGCCTCTCAAGCAGCAATTTATCTGGCTGTCACTTTAGCTTAGTTTGTATAGTTTTGATGAACAAATTGTGGATAATAACAAATGCCTGTTACTATCTTTTGGAAACCCAGCAGTGATTTCATTTAAATTAACCAATTTAAACCATGTAATTTTTACCTCGTTAGAAGTAACTTGGGCAATTAAGAAGGCTACTTAGCATTAAGTGTAAATATAAAATAATATTAAAATTTTAATCAAATCTTTTTCAATTTTATAGTTATAGTTTTTTTTTAAATCGTATTAAATTAGTAAGTTATAATGTTATCGTTTTTTTTTTTTTTAAGAGAAGAACATTTTTTCCACAACATTTTGTCTCAAATAGCATCAGCTAGCAAGCTAATCAGGATAATGCAAATAGTGAAAAGTTAATAAAGATTTTTTGCTCTTAATTCACACTTTTTGGTTGCCTCTTAATCTCCAAAATATTTTTTTAATTATGTACACGTTCTCTTTCAGACTGTGAAAAAAAAAAAAAGCAGCAAGCTAAACCCACTGACTGACCAGTAAAAATAGCACAGCGTTTTCTTTCTTTTTTTCTTTTTTTAAGTGAGTACTAGCCAGCCTGAAGCACACAGATCATCTTTTCTGTTAGCACACGCTGGATAAGAATGTGTATGACCTTAAAAGCAGTTTTGAAAACTTTAGCAGAATAATAAACAATGTTTTTAAGGTTTAGCTAGGAACAAAATTTAAAAAGGTCTGTTTTTCCCCCAACTGCAATTTAGATATTTACATTTCAACTAATACCTTTGAACTTAAACTGAACTTTGGATCTATGATACAGTACCAAGAATATTTTAAATAAATTCTAACAGAAAAATTCTGTTTTCCAGCATTTCCCAAAACTCAATTAAAAATTTTTTTTAAATACATTTGTGCCCCAACGTTAATAATTTCATTTTCATTAAATATTTGCATGTAGCAACTAGCAATACATGCTAGCGAATTACAAGTAAATAGACAAAGCATTACTGACTAGCATATAAGTGAAGTCATACAGCATATAAGTGACTAGCATTACTGACTAGCATATAAGTGAACCTCAATTTACATTAATTACACATATGGCCAGTTCTTAAGCTTCAAAACAAGACGTTATCTACTGGTCATAACCCCATGCTAATCTAACACTCCCTCACTGCTTCTATTTCTTCTTCTTCTTTTTTTTTTTCATTGTCTGTCATGTGAGGTGTGTGCAGCTGTGCCTATGCTTGACTTGGCTCGGCTAAGAACGGATTAACTTTCCGCAGCTTTAAGGAGGGTTTAACTGTACTTCTCTCTAAAAATCAAAAGTGCTGTTGATTCAAAACTAATCACGCCATTAATGCATTTTAAACACACTCCAGTGGTCTACGATATTGTGTGAAAATTATACAAGCCTTGTTGCTAGGGGGTGTTCATACTCCAAGAAGACACTTCATTCTTTTAGGCACACAATATGAAGTAGCCTGTTTAGCTGATTCCATGATTAGGATGTAATTTGTGTTCCACTGATAGTGCATTTATACAGCAGATTTATAAAGCATAATTAAAAGGATAAGTAGGTTTCATCTTCCCCCGAGTCTATAAGGGAGAGGATGTCAAAAAGTTGGAACTAGCTGTTAGCATTCTTTCCTCTTAATCATTATGCTTCATGTTTGTCATGAAGCATAAGACAGATGCAAGTGCAAACTCTTTTTTTTTTTTTTTTAAGAAAGAATTTTGCTATGCGAACACAATTAATTAAAACAAAATTAACAGGACAACAAAAATCAACAGGAATAATAAGTAATAATAATAACAGTTATAAGTTATAAGTGCTTTCAAGGAGCTACCCTGACAGTGTCTGACTCCTAACTTGCTAAACTGAGTTGTATGTATTCCATGTAGCCTCAAGGGAGGGAAAATCTCTCACGCTGCAAGCTGAGTTGAGTGACGTCCTTAGCCGTGCATGGAGGCAGAGCAACATTTTGCGTAAAGGCGTAAGGAGATGCAGCAACGTCAGAGGTGGGGCAGGAAGGAGAGTTGATGCCCTCAGTTGAAAAGGGAGGTGGAACAACATTCTTATCCGGGTATAGTGTTGGAGCAACCTGAATAGTTGTGTGGGGAGATACAGTAAAGCAACGTCAGAAGTGGAGGAGGTGGAAAGACATCCTCAGCGGTGCCTGGGGACACCACAATGTCAGGGGTTGGGCAGAAAGACGAAGTGACGTCCTCAGCAGCACTGCATATATACTGTGACTATTTATAGTTATATATAGGCAGTGGTGCATGACTTTCACTTACTTTAAAGAAATTGAACATTATTTTTCACAGTTTGGACATTTTGTTAAAAGACATAATACTCTGGGGAAATTGTTTATACCCCAATTTTTGTCAAACATCAAACCAATTGTTTGTCAAAACTGTGAACTATGAAGTGTTAAGTCAGCACTGGAACTAATTTTAACCACTGATGACTGATTTCAGAATAACTTCGCAACATGTTAGGCTAGACGGAATGTTAGTAGAGAAAATAAACTGCTATTTTAAAGCATCTTCCTATGTGAGGTTAAAAAATAACCCAGTATGACGCATGAACCCAGTCACTCGTTATGTTTAAAATGACAAGTATGCTCAGGTGTATAGTGCATACTCTATAGTCTCTAAACAATACAGTTTCATAGATGTAGTCTTGAATGGCGGCGCTTTCAAAAGGTTTTCCAGAGATGCATGTCCCTTTGTACTGACAATACCTACAATTATCTGAGGAGACTCAGCTGCTAGGTTGAATGGACAAACTCGGGTTTGTCCTTCCATATGGGGAAAAAAAAATCTCAAAAATGTAACTCAAAATCCAATCCAGCCTAAGATGAACTGGCCTCTCAGTGCTGCATGCCGAAATTTCCATCAGAACAAAAGCAGGATAGTGGAAATAGATGAAAAGAAAAGAAAAGGCTAAACATGAGAATTAGATCAAAAACCGGTTAAACCCACAAAAAGGTCCAGCCGTCCCACATGAATCACTGTCTTGACTGAGTTTCGGGTGTGTTAGTTATTTGTAAAAAGGTAAGGTACTGTATTGACATCATACAGTACACGTGCAGTGAAATTAGATTAAAAGAATGTTGAACATAATTAGTGAATAAGCACATAAATTACACGAGCAAAATAGGTCAAATAGACAGCATAATTTGTTTAATAACCTGAGAAAGCGAAAGATTCACTTTTGCAGACAAATCTGCTTTATTGGGTAGACATATACAGTCAAGTGGAAACGTTAGAACTTCCTCTTTTAATTACATGTGTTTTCGTGTAAAAGACATTTTAAATCATGTGGCAAATGCAACATTAAACAAACAACATATAACTTTTTTACACTGGACTATTATTCATTTATTAAACAAAAATGAAGCCAAAAAGAAAAAAATACTTATTGCTTCCACAGGATTTTAGAGGGTAAGTTGCAGCCAGCTGCTGCTAATCATCAGCCCTTGATTAATTGATCATCAGCAGGTGTGGAGACCTCTATAAAAGTAGACATTTTGTCAGTTTGCTGGTCTCGAGCATTCAGGTCTGTGTTAACACAACGCCAAGAGGGAAAGACTTAAGCAGTGATCCTAAAGAAGCAATTGCTGGTGTATATCAATCTGGAAAGGGTTATAAAACCATTTCCAAACAATTGTGATTACTCACAAGTGGAAAGCATTTAAACTGTTGCCAATCTTCCCAGGAGCATATGTCCCAGCACATTAACCCTAAGGTCAGACTGTGCAATGCTCAGAAAAATGTTAAATGTTAAAAAAAAAAAAAAAACCCTCATACCCACTGTCAAACACAGCGGTGGAGGGGTAATGATTTGGGCTTGTATAACAGCCATATGACCTGGCCACCTTTCAGTCACTGAGTCAACCATGAACCCATTGGGTCTACTACAGTGTTCTAGTAAATAGTTCCAATGGAAAGGAACACTACGTATTTACAGCAAAATCAGCCAGTTGTATGATCTAATGTATGCAGAAGAGGGCAAATAGCACTTGCCTCCGAGTGTGCTAAACACTAAAAAAAACTTTTCATTAAAACCTGGAAGGCTGGCCTCCGAGTGGCGCAGTGGTAAAGTGCCGGCAATCATCCGGAGATTGCGAGTTCGATCCCCGGGTGATGCTGTAACCTCTCACAGCTGGAGGCCTAGAGAGAGCTGATTGGCCGAGCTCTCTCAGAGGGGAGGGATGAGAGGTACTTAGTGGTCCTACATTAATCACGGCTCTACAGCCAATCAGGGGCGTCCATGAGCTCACGCAAGCGGAAGGAGCGGATAGAGCCGTCCTCCGAGTGTGTTACGCCGCCCCCAACGGTGCGTGAGCGAGCAGTTTGAAAAGATGCGGTCGGCTGGCGTCATGTGGTTCGGAGGAAACATGTGATAGTCTTCGCCCTCCCGGCTGAGTGGTAGTAGTAGCCTTAATGTGGGAGCCCCCTAGTGACGGGGAGGAATTGGACACGACTAAATTAGGGAGAAAATCGGGGGGGAAAAAAAATCCTGGAAAGATAGTGGTGGACCATCAATGTACTGGAAGAAATATAATCAGATAATAACAGGATTACATGCACAGTGTAATGAGAACTCACAGGATTGGGACTAAACAGCTGTGTGCCCATTCAAAAAACACTTTTTAATGAAACTAATCAAAAGAAAATTTTCAGTTTTATATGAACCAAAGAAATTGAACTTTGGAGCAATGGAAAAAGGTTATGTGGTCTGATGAATCCAGTATCCACTGTACAAGCCTCTGGAGGCAGTGTTATGATCTGGGGTTGCTTCAGTCGGTCATGTCTAGACTCACCAACGTTATGTGGAAATAAAATGACGTCAACTGAGGACCTGAATGTACTGAATGACCAGGTTATCACACGACTCAAACTGTGAAAGAGTGCACTTGGTGCATGAGGATATCATTTTCACACATGAACTGGACACCGCATGATGCACTGTATGCAAAGGTTAATGCGGTTAAGTGATAAATTACAGTGTGCAACTTTATTTATTACGTTACATTAGCTATTGTTACTTGTTAGCTAACAAATGTACAATTTGTCCACCTATTTGATCTCATAGCATTTTAAAATATCCTGCTATATAAACTTGGCCTGTGTCACACTTTGAACTGCCATATGCAAAATATCAGTGGCATTTATTTTTAAACACAGCTTGCAAGATTTACATTTTCCAGGTTTATCACCCTGTCACTCATCAGCACATGTATTTCCATTCTGCCTCCGACTGAACTTTGTGGTATATAACTCCAGCTCTCTAGTTAAGTTATCCTAAAAGGGGACAAAAGCAGCTTAATTTATGTTTTCTTTTTTTTTTTTTTCATGATTTGCTGTGCATTATGTCTTTTCTGTATTTGATTGTTTAGCCTCAAATGTGGGAATTAAGAGAGAAAACAGAATGAAAGAAACATGGGAGAAGTATACAAAATACATGTTCCCTCTAATACCCCTAATCCATATTCATCTACAGTACTTACAGAACTGAGTACTTACAGAACTGAGTGGCAATAGAGATGAAAAAAAAAACGTTTTGGTAAAAAAAATGTATTGCAATATGGTTTTTCCCATAAGAAATAATGTACATGCAGATAATCCACCCAAAAATATTACCAATATTACAAAAATGCACAAAAAATGACATAGCTTTTGAACGCAGCTTAATGTATCATGGGTTGACTGACTTTTTTATTATTATTCATAAATCCGCTTCACTTGGATTTTCTCTGACGCAAACAAGTTTTGCATGGCTCCTGGATGTACGCGCAACTTAGCATAAATTAAAATTTTAATTCAAATTCTATTCGTAACATACACAGTCATACACAGTATGATATGAAGTGAAATGTTTATACGACTGCTGATAGAAAGTTTCAGTATGTGTATACTGAAACTATACAGTCTGTGTATACACAGACTGTAATATAATATAATTACATATAATAATATGTAATATATATATATATATATATATATATATATATATATATTACATAGGTGCTGTACTGTGTGTGTGTGTGTGTGTGTGTGTGTGTGTGTATATATGTGTGTATATAT
>JAAGKR010010159.1:8161-23826 GCA_011419295.1 Clarias macrocephalus
GGTGAAAGAAGTCGCATGGTGAAGTCATCACATGGTGAAAGAAGTCGCATGGTGAAGTCATCACATGGTGAAAGAAGTCGCATGGTGAAGTCATCACATGGTGAAAGAAGTCGCATGGTGAAGTCATCACATGGTGAAAGAAGTCGCGTGGTGAAGTCACATGGTGAAAGAAGTCGCGTGGTGAAGTCGCATGGTGATGTCATCACATGGTGAAAGAAGTCGCTTGGTGAAGTCACATGGTGAAGTCATCACATGGTGAAAGAAGTCGCATGGTGAAGTCATCACATGGTGAAAGAAGTCGCATGGTGAAGTTACATGGTGAAAGAAGTTACATGGTGAAAGAAGTCACATGGTGAAAGAAGTCGCATGGTGATGTCATCACATGGTGAAAGAAGTCGCATGGTGATGTCATCACATGGTGAAAGAAGTCGCTTGGTGATGTCATCACATGGTGAAAGAAGTCGCATGGTGAAGTCACATGGTGAAAGAAGTCACATGGTGAAGTCACATGGTGAAAGAAGTCACATGGTGAAAGAAGTCGCGTGGTGAAGTCATCACATGGTGAAAGAAGTCGCGTGGTGAAAGAAGTCACATGGCGAAAGAAGTCACATGGTAAAAGAAGCCACATGGTAAAAGAAATTGATGTTAAAAACCAGAGCTGTGTTTAATAGTGTAAGCACATGGGCCTCAGACTGGCGCAGTGGTAAAAGCGCTCGCCCTATCATCCGGAGATCGCTAGTTCGAATCCCGGGTGGTGCTGTAACCTCTCGCACCCGGAGGTCTAGAGAGAGCTGATTGACCGAGCTCTCTCAGAGGGGAGGGACGAGAGGTACATAGTGCTCCCACATTAATCACGGCTCTACAGTCTACAGTCTACAAAAAAAAAAAATAATAATAGTGTAAGCACAAATAAATTGAAAAGCACTCGTTAGTGTGACTCATCAGAGACCAGCATAAACACTGGACTTTGGAGTGATGTATAAAGGTCATGTGACCTGATGAGTCCAGACTGAGTCTATTCCAGAGTGATGGGCGTGTCAGGGTGAGAAGGGAAGCGCATGAAGCGATGCTCCCATCATGCATAGTGTCCACTGTACAAGCCTCTGGAGACAGTGTTATGATCTGGGGTCGCTTCAGTCGCTCAGGTTTAGACTCAGTGACGTTATGTGGAGATAAAATGAAGTCACATGACCACCTGAATGTACTGAATCAGCAGCACATCACATCTATGGAGGGTTTCTTCTCCCCTGATGACACACGCCGTATTCCAGGACTCTGGGAGCACGAGACATCTGTCTCTCTCTCTCTGTGTCTCTGCTTGTTGGTTCCCCTCTGTTTGTTTGTCTGTCCCGCCGTGTCTCTGTACCTCTTTGTCCACTAATTATTCTCTCTCAGTCCATCTGCTTATCTCTCTCTTTCTTTCTCTCTCTGTTCTCACATGTCTATCTCTCAGTCTCTGTTTCTCCCTCTTTGTCTGTCTCTCTCTGCTTGTCTCTCAGTTTCTTCACTCCCCCCCCCTCTCTCTCTCTCTCTCTGCTTTAAAGTCACTAAACATTTTTAATGTCACGATTTTCATTGTTTAATTGTTTCACGCTTTCTTCCATTTCAACCATTTTCTTTTCAAATAAATGAAGCTCTAAACAAAACTAAACTGATGGCGTGACCGAGTTTTCCATGGCGAAAGCACTCGTGTCCGGACCTCAGAAATAAGATGTCAGATGTTCTCAGGTGTGATGATTTTGTAAAATGAACTGATTTGATCTTTCTGGATTCTCGAGCCGGTTTCTCTCTGGTCTTGCCGCTGGACTTGTGTTAGTGTTTGATTTACTGTTATTAAACCGGACTCGATTATCCACTAGAGCTAGAAAGTTGTATAAAAACCTTAAGCAGGAAGTGATTCCGACATGCGGTGAAAATAAATCCCAGGATGCCTCTGTTCCTCAGACACCTTAAACCCTGAGTGTGTGTTTGGGAGTTGTGTGTTCATGTCTGATTCATATGATTAGTGTGCGATCCTGAGGGTGGTGGACACCTCCCTCTGTGTGTGTGTGTGTGTGTGTGTGTGTGTGTGTGTGTGTGTGTGTGTGGAGTTGTCATGTCACAGTCATTTTAGAGGCTATGAGTTAGGAAATGTCAGATTTATAAGTGAAATGAAGGCGACTAACAGGAACCATGTGTGCTTCTGCCATCTGTCTCTCTCTCTCTCTCTCTTACACACACCCCCCTCTACACACTTCCCTTCTCTCCCCTGTCTGTCTGTCTGTTTTTGTTTTCCAAACAAAGAGCCCTGTACAGGAAATTGTGGACTCTGGGAGCGTTCAGGAAGGCAGAGAGCAGATTTCCTGTTCAGACCCTACCTCAAAAAAAGAAAAACCTTAAGGGAGCAGGAGAACGAAGGGACGAGAGTGGAGAGACGGGATGAGAGAGGAGGAGGGTCAGTAATGTGTTAAGCAGAGGAGAAAACACAGGCTGTAATTTCTCTCCCCTCCCTGGAGCAGAGGAGGGAAAAAAAAGAAGAAGAAAAAAGTTTGAAGCCTAGTGTGTTGGACACGAGCAGAACATGGACGAGCCGAGAGGAACAGGGACGAGGTGCAGGAGAGAAACCCAGAAGCTCCGGAGGTCCGGCTGAGAAGAAAGTTTGAAGAGGAGAAAGACGAGGGAAGGACAGGAGGGGCAGAGGAGTGAAAGACGCCTACAGGAAACCGACACGGAGTCTCTGAGCTACTTTTTCACTCGGCTTTTGTGTCTCTCGGGCTGGACAGAGGAGAGAAAAAAAGTGTCCGATGCGGGGAGTGACGTCAGCCTGGTGCCGCTGAGCTCCAGAATTCCTCTCCCACTCCGACTCTCTGGACTCTCGGACACCATGTGAGGCCGATGTGACTTTTTTTTTTTTTTTTTGTCCAGAATCTGTTTTTTTTTTTTCTTTCTTTCTTTCTCCTTGGCTTTGTATTTCCTCTCAGCTTGTTCTTTCTGATCTGGATAAAACCTTGAACTCCTGATGAAGAATAAAGCTGCCAAGCAGAAGTCCAAGAGGAAAGGAAGTGAAAATGCGTTCGGCTGTGACCTGACCGAGCACCTCCAGAACTCGGGACATGATGGTAGAACTTTTATTTTGTCTCTTACGTTCTTTATTTCATTCTTTAAAAACCGACATCCTGCTTGTTCCTTTTCTCTCCTGCTCCCTCTGTGATTAAGATGATAATGGCGATGATGATGATGATGATAATGATGATGATGATTTCCTGGATTTAATCATTAAAAAGGACCACCTGGGTGTTTATTCAATCCTTTGTTTAAGTTTAAACTGATTTATCGAGTTTATAGTTTAATTATCTCACTAAGGTTTTTAAGCATCATATAATAAAAGTTTTCAATGACATTAATAAATCCAGCTTCATGATAAATGTAATCAGTTTTCAGTTCTGGCTAAAAGGGACCTGGAGAGAAAGAAAAAGTCTTCAGGGGTTATTTAGAGTAAATAAAATGATTATGGATGGCATCAATAACGACAAATCAACTTTATTTTAGAGACGTTTTAGACTTCCTGTGTGAAGACACACACACACACACACACACACACACACACACACACACACACACACACACACTTATATACAAGATTCCTGCTTAGGCTCCCTAAGGAGGGTGAAAAATAAACAAAAAAAGAGGAGGAGGAGGAGGAGAAGGGGAAGGCGAGCAGTTAGACAGAGATGGAGACGGAGACGTGGTGGTGAAGTGTTTTTTCGCTTCATGTCCTGCACCCTGATTGTCTTTTATTCTGGTTATTGGCTATTTGTGGCATCTGGGTGCGGGCGACGCCCTCGTCCCCTCCCTTCAGCTCCGAGCCGCATGTGCTGCCTTCCCTGCCCCGATGAATTCTGGGACGGACACAATAATTGCAGGAAAAGATGAGAGGGTCAGAGACGCCATTTCAGGCTGATCTCAGATCAGATCTCTGTAATCGTTTGAAGTTTATATGAGGAACAGCGAGCTGAACCGAGATCAGTGAGCGGACTGGCGTGGTCGTGATTGTGGTTGTGATTGAGATTTTTTTTTGTTTTAGTCCACACACACACACACACACACACACACACACACACACACACACACACACACTCGTACACTTTCTTTGTTCGTCTTGGCAGCGTCTCAGGGTTTAAAAAATAATTATTATTTCAGCTCAGAAAAATTTGCCAAGACCGTAAGGCCGGTGCTGTAAGACTGTGTGCAGTTATTAACTCAGGTTCTGTCTCACTGTCTGAGCAAGCGTAGCATCAGTGAGACGGGGTGTGTGTTTGGTCATGTGACTCGTGTTTATTCACATCTATATTACTGATGTATAGCAGTTTAAACCAGCACACTGTAGATCAGAGTGTTTTAAATGTAAAGTTTGTTCCTGTTCAGCAGCCGAACTGACTGTTTAACTCATTAACTCTAAAGTCCTGCGTAAGACATTTAAATGGTTTTAGTGTCATTTTATAGTTACAGTATAGCATATTTAGTTCCCCCCCCACCCCCCCTCTTGATCTGTCTGTGAGGTCCTTGTGTGTGTGTGTGTGTGTGTGTGTGTGTGTGTGTGTGTGTGTGTGTGTGTATACTGTGGTTTAAATTTTTGGAGCACATAGTGGCTCACTTTGTTGCAGCAACTCGGTGTGTTTCTTTTATAAGTAAACAAACTTAAGTTTTTTTTTTTCATTTTAGCATTTTTGAACCTCGTTCAAGTTTAAAATGATTAATAACATAATCAGGGATGAATATCCTGTTGTGAGTGTACTTTGGTAAGTGTACAGAAATGAGTACCCTGGTGTGAGCACTGGTCTGTGTATACTGCTGTGAGTATGGTGATGATGTGAGTATGGTGATGCGAGTGATGTGAGTATCAGGATGTGAGTGTGGTAATGTGAGTATGGGGACGTGAGTATACTGGAGTGATGTGTACTCATATGGTGATGTGAGTCTAATGGAGTAAGTAGGGTAATGTAAGTATACTGGTGTGAGTATGGTGATGTGCGTATGGTGATGTGATGGGGGGGGGGGGGGGTATTGTGATACTACCATACTCAAATACTCAAAATTTGAGTATAAATTTGAGACTAAACATGAGATTAATTGGACTAATATAAAGATTGTACAGTGTGGATTTAACCTTCCAGATGTAAATTCAGCACTGAGATATGGTTTACTGTGTAAGTACACATATGTTAGCACAGTAGCGTGAGTACGGTAATGTTTAAGTACAGAGATGTGAGGACAGATGTGAGTATACAGATGTGCATATAGTAATGTACGTGAACAGATGTGAGTACACGGACCGACCATAATATTATGTTCGGTTAAGGGAACAAATTTATTTACCAACTAAACACCATGACACTGGTGACAAGATAATGGGCACCACAGCACACCCCACAAGCCCCATGGGGAGCCACGCCCTAAGGGGTAAAAGCTGCCCCAGTGGCACAAGGGGAAACCAATCCCCAAAAAAGTGGTTTTAATGGTAATGGTTTTAATATTATGGCTGATGGGATATGATCTGAGTACAGTAATATTAGTGCAGTGATTTGAGTACGCTGATGAGTGTACACTTAAGAGTGCACTAGTTTGAGCCTCCTGACTGAAGTACGCTCTTGTGAGTATACTTCTTACAGTGAACATGCAGACATTGTACAAACTATAGAGAATCTGCTTTTATCAATGTTAATGTTTATTGTTGACCAAATCACTCTGCTTGATCACCTTTGGGTTAAAACACACAAACACATTATTTGTCCCTAGTTTGGTGAAAAACATTTGGTGTCCATGTGTCTGATTCAGAATGATAAAGTTTTAGGTCTGAGGTTAATTTGTTTAGCTAATAGCTCAGGTTAGCCAGCGGCGGGAAAGTCGATTTTTTTTTTATTGATTATTTGTTGCTAAATGATTTAAAACAGTTTTTTTTATTTAAATGAGTCTGTTAAGGTTTGCCATTAGCCTCAGTTAAACTATCAACACTGCAGATATTTATATTTTCATCACACATGATATGAAAAATGACACTGTAGTTGGCAAGAAACTATATCGTGACTTGCTATAAATAATAATGTAATAACTATATATAGAAAATAACATCGTAAGCAAGTAAGCATAACATAGTTCAACATTTCTGCAGCATTATTCCCACAGTTTCTGATACATCTGAAAACCCACAGTTGTTGTTGTTTTAAGCGTCATTGACCAAAGTTGTGTTTCGGGGACAGATCTGTGCCACTTAAATTTTAAGGGGTTAAAAACATAAAAGATCTTTAATGTTAAAGATCTTAATCAAGACAAATGCATTTCAACATTTCCTACATTTTTTGGTACAGTTATTACACGTCCAACAAAATATACTCACATACAAAAGAAACGCTGCACATACAAATTACTTACAAAGGTTAGTTATGTCAAATAAATGAGAGAGTTTACTTTCATCCAAAAATATTTGTCCATCAACACCAGGAGGTAAAAATTCAGAGAGTCAACATTGGGCCAATGTGTGTGCGCCTCGCACGTCTGGCACGTCAAATTCCCCTGGAACAGTCCGACGACTGATCGATTCTCTGCATGATTTGTCAAATGACGCTGCCATCGAATCAGTCTTGGAGTTTCGCTCTTGAACTTCCGGACCAGCGGTGAAACCAGTGGTTGGGAATCTGTTCCGTAGAATGTTGATGGTATTGCTGGCAGCTCCAAACTGTCTGGCGATGTCTGCTTGCGTTGCACCAAGTTGTCCCATGCGGCACCAGGACATGTCAGCTGGACATAATCACGTGGCAAATTCCGCGCACGTGCACGACGCCCCTTAAGGAGACGTGAGATACTGTGGGTTAACCATGATAAAGTAGCGCGCTACCCAGCACGACGGGAATTTTACCTTCCTAGCGAACTTAATGTCACAAGGCAAACTAATGTATGAATTAGTTTTCAGATTTTTGTAACATAGAAATGTTTGTACTGTATATCTTCAAATAGAGAAATATCTCTCTTAAAATCCATATCTGTTATTTCATACCGACGCTCGGTTTCGTTTTCAGCGGCATGTCGAAGCTCACAGGTTTCTGCAGTCATTCGAACCTTCCTACAAACCATCAGAGTAACGTCAGGGCTTAGCCGTCTCGCTGTAGTTTGTAGTCTGGAGCCGAGTTGAGCTCAGCAGATTGTTATGGAATTACTTTCCATATGACATCAGCAAGGAAACACGGCTCTACTGGGCTTTTCACGCACTTTTAATCCTTTTAAAAGTCTGCGGTTTGTGTTTCATTTCTCATCCAGATGCTGTATAAAGCAGCAGCAGCAGCAGCAGCACCGGTCTTAGCACATTTAGCTCTTCCCTCCCCTCCCCTCCCCTCCCCTCCTTACAGCCCGGATTTATTCTTTAAATGCGTGACTGGAACTCAAATAGAACCCAAAATGCTAAAGAATATAAATAACACTAGCAAGTGTGTTAGCTGTTTATTCCAAATGAAATCTAATAACTAGAAAATGCATTTAAGCTGTTTGACACATTATGGCCTGTGTTTTAATCCCCAGGCAGAACGTTGCTGATGTATAGCAAATTCCTTGGGATGTAAGCAGGTTTTTTTCTCCCTCTCCTGCACATTTCCTGGAAATTTCTTTAAAAGCCTGATACTAAATTTACACTTTACCTTCTCCCGAGGTTCGTCTTTGTGCTGACTTAATGACGTTAACATTTTCTTCATTTAAAGTCTGTCCTGTGCATTTTGTTTTTACACCCCGAGTTAAGAACGTCCACTGATTATCTGCTCATTTACTTCGACATAAACAGACGACTTCACTCCAACTAAACGCAGCTGACTGATTTATTTTGCTCATAATATACTGTACGAGATCAAAGTCCCGAAAGTGTTATAACATTTCCAGATCAAGTACATCAACACTGCAGCTACACGAACTGGGCCGAAGAACTAAGTAGGAAAGATGTAAGATTCCAGTTAAATGTGATGGAGCTGAATGGAGCAGTTATAAACAGTACAGCATGACTTACAGCACATAACGTGGAGTTCAATATGACATGTATAACACATACGGTGTGACTGATTTCACTCCAAACATTCACAAGAATTTAGTGATTTTGGAGAACCGAGTTTGATACTTTTCAAAATCCTCTTTCTCTACATGATCGACGTAAAGCTGGTGTGTCCAGTATGTGTGTGGATCTCGCGTCAGACCGTCAGTAGACCTTACAAACATTAACGTCTGCTCATTGTATACTTTATTCAAAATTGATGTAGACTCAGTGTTAACATTTTGTAAACAACTTTTTTAACCGCAGCGTACACTTGTTGTAAACTTCACAAACACTTGTATTTGCTACCAACGTTGTGTAGACGCAGTGAACTTTCTTTACACTTCATGTAGACACAGAGGAGATTCACACTTCATGTTAATTCAGGTTCCACTTTACTTACACTGTAGACATAATGAGTACACTTTTTTATTTTTTATTTATTTTACAAATTTATGTAGACTCGGGGTAAAAAGAGGTTTTTATGTAGGCACAGTTTAGACTTTATATATCCACTTTATTCAGACTCATTAACTTTATGTAGAGTTGGTGTAAATGTTGCGCAGCCCTCATGTCGCCCGTCTTTACTTCACGAGGACGTCACGGCTGTAGGCGTGTGTAGGACGCGAGCGAGAGCCCATGGCATTTTTCCAAACGCACTATTGTATGAGAGGAAGCGTCACCGGTAAGAGCAGCACCAAGGCCTCTGGGTGTGTCGGCCTTCCTCTGAAACAAACAAACCATTCTGAACTTCCTGCTCTGACCTTCTGCAGGACCAACAGCACAACGACACACTGTGTCACTACAACTACACATCACACAGCTTTACTACACAACTGACACTGATACTCGGAATTACAACTTCAGGGTTAACAAAGACACCAGACATGCAAGACAGGCTGCTACACAACCAATAAAGACACACGGAATGGCAACTACATGGTATGGAAACTACACAACTGACAAAGACACAATGCATTACAGCTACACAACCAAAAAAAGGCAGAATATTACAACTGACATATATATGGTATACACAGCATTAAAGCTACGCAACCAAAAAAGACACACAACATCATGGCTATACGACAGACAAAGATACGCAACATTTCGGTTCCCGAACCATCAAAAGTAAACCACATTACAGCTACACGACCCACTAAGCTACACGATGTTACGGCTAAACACCCGACAGAGATACATGGCATTACAAGCACACAGACGATAAAGACACAGCGCTGGGCTAAAATTAGTTCTTGATCATTTTGCCGCGTTCTGATTGGTCAGATGTTGATCCATTTTCTGTCTCAGCCGCTCCGACAGTAGTGCAGCTACAGACCACAGCTTTATATTGAAGCACTTGCTGTAATACCTTGTTGTTGTTTATATATTATATAATGTATATTGTCTATACTAATAAATGGACAATAATATAATAAGTAATAAGCAGTCTAAACAGCAGATTTACGCAACAAACAGACCGTTGTCACGGTAACAGGTTTAGCTGCGGTTGCTGTTATATCAGTTGCTAAGAAGGTGAAGGTGTAGCGATGATCCCGCGGCATTTGTGGTAAAAATGTTAAGTATATTGTTATATAGAGATTCTTCAGGTGCTTGAAGCGGCTACTGTTTGAACATGCTGCACCTCGATACCGTCATAACACACACCATACACACGGTACACGCGACGGAAATATCGCGCAGGTTTATAATACAGATTTCATTTCTATTCCCTAATTTCATGTGTGTTTCATTTTACACACGTTTTAAATACAGACTTTCAAGAATATGCAGACTTTCATGCTTTCTCTGTACTTGGTGCATCAATTTCTCATTTTGTAAATATACTGTATGTATTTTTAATATAAAGTAAACTGGAAGTTGCACATTAGCAGTAGGACGATATTCAGGTTTACTGATATTCTGTAATTTTTTTTAATAATTGTTTTTAAGCATGACCGAGATCTTTTTTTCTACATCATATGAATGAATTCATGCTTAATTAAAATGCGTTTGATATTTAAAACCATAACACTAACGGCGCTGTAGTGCTGTAGTACCGTCATTCTCTGCCATATACAGTATATATATATATATATATTTCTTTTTTTTGTCCAAGTCTGTTTTTTTTTTTTGTTTTGTCTGCTCATTTCCAGACAAGTCCGCATTCACACAAGCTGCTTTACACACAGCTTAATTTCTCCCAACACTCCATTTCTATACCACCACTAAACTTTAAACTTTAGTGTGTGAGGGCCTCGGAGAGCGTTTGCGGTACAGTACACACGGCCAGATGGGAACGAGCGTGTGGCGATATAAAACATTCAAATCATAATCATTTCTGAATCCAAACCGCAGCTCAGAAGACGATCACGATGTTGCGTTTGATTCTCCTTTTATTTATTTCCTCACACGAACAAAAAAGAAAAAACTCAGGTGATGTCAGTTACCCAGCAATTATAATGTTGACTCATGAGCCCATGTTCAGTCTTTAATAAAGAGCAAAATGTCATTTGATTTTAATGGAAATATATTTTTGTGATTTAAAAATGACACGTACATGATTCCATCATTATACCTCAGTCATGTCACCAGTTCGTCTACGTATTTCATTTATTATTGTGTTTTTATCATTTTTGTTTTTATTATTATTTATCATCTGCCGATCAAATTCCCAAAATAATTACATCTTATTTATGAACCTTCTTCATCACTAAAGTACTAGTGTGTATCACCACGTTCCTGCTAATTTATTTACTTACTGTAATTTTTTTTTTGTTTTCTTACCATCATAACTCCTTGTTTTATCACAGCCCGCAAGATAATCTCATTATCACGTGTATAAAATCTCCAAGAGATTATTCCCCCGTCGCAGCAACGCTTCTGCCTCCGTGTTTGTGTTTTTTCCCCACGAACCCCTCGTCTGGTGTAGTTTACGGGGTTGTCGTCTCAGAGCGGGACGCTCCATATGCTGAATCTGATGAGACTCAGGAGTGAGCACGGTCCAAAGAAAAAAAACGGTGTCGTTTTACTGGAACGCTGGGAGAGAGATGATGTTTAGAAACGCTCACTGGTCACGGAAGCAATATCGTGTGTAGTGTAATAATATTGAAATAAATTACGGCTAATTATCACCACACGCCTGGATGTGAATAAAACTCACCGTAACTCAGCGGTAACGAGGCTCCTCTTCAGTTTCACGTGTCTGAGACACAGATAAGAGGCGCACACTCGCTGGAGTGTCTGTCACTGTGTGACGATTTCACACCACAGCGGAACAGTGCGCAGGTTCTGAGCAGAACTCCACTCTGGAACGGTTTATTAACACGGTTTGGAATAAGGAGACAAATACATGTGGCCTTTTTAAATAAATACATTCATTTGTATATATATATATATAATGTGTGTGTGTGTGTGTGGTTGTGTGTGTGTCTTTTTATCCAGTCATTTATTCATCCGTCATGAGTTACTGCATATCTACTGTACAATCCTTTCCTTTTCACATGGCCTTAATATTCTTCTGCACCTTGTTGCTTGTATGCTGTTGTTTAATCTGTGAACTGGCTCCTATAATGGTACTAATTCCTTTATGGAGTAATAAAGTATCTATTTATCTATTTATCTATATATATATATATATACACACACAGACACACACTGCAACTCTTAAGTATATTAGACAATCAAATTTGGTATTTCACTCACTCACGCGCTGTCTGCACATTGCACGCACATTGTAAAGTTTATTTCACTACACACACACACACACACACACACACACACACACACACACACACACAAAGGTGTCTATATAGGCTTTGGATTGTGGTGACGTTTTGTAAGCAGTGTTGATTTTCATGGTTGTTTTTGGAATTTTTCCAGGTCATGTGTCTAAAACACACACACACACTCACACACACACACACACACACACACACACACACACACAAATTCTGGGACTTTCTTTTAATTTTGCTTTAATATTGGCAGCATATTGTTTTCTGGGAATTTGATGAAATGATGTCTATCGACTGGTTTCATGCTTCATATGTAATATATAAAATATACTGTTCAAATAGTTATGATTCTTTACATCATTTGCATATCGTAATAAATGTTTCAAAGGAAAAAGGTTTTTTGTTTCATATTAAAATGAGTAAAATAGAAAATTATATTAAATCATTGAATCTGGCTCAAATTATTATTATTATTATTATTATTATTATTATTATTATTATTATTATTATTGTAAACTACTCTTAATAATATTACTTGGCATCCATAAGAAGAAAATGATAATTATGTACATTTGTGAAATTATGTAATGTGATGTTTAAAAAGAAAAATATGCAGCAGAGATAATAAAACCTTATAAATAATAATACAGTAATAATAATTTTTTAAAAATTACTATAATAATAATAAGTATGATATCAGTGTTAAGCTGAATGGACGAGGATTGTTGTTTAAAAGAAGGCAACGACAGAGCTAAATGATTGTTACAGTTATAATGAAGCACATGCAATAACACCACACACAGACTCTCACATGCTCTCACACACACACACACACACACACACACACACACGGTTTCTCTGAAAAACAGCTTAAGTGTTTTCTATCCTTTACTTTTTCCCTGTGTGCTTATACTCCTCCTTTTTCCTCTCCTGCTATTTCTGCTTCATCCCAGCTGCTCTCACACATCCTGGCCTCACACACACACACACACACACACACACACACACACACACACACACACACACACACATGCTATCTTTATGGCCATTGAACTGAGTGCCTCTTCACTTAACCCTGAGTTGTATGAGCACTGGGGATGAAGAAAAGGAAAAATGAGTTTCTGTATAATATTGAAGAGAGCAGCTGCTGAAGCAGTCTTTAACGTATACTGTCTGTGTGTGTGTGTGTGTGTGTGTGTGTGTGTGTGTGTGTGTGTGTGTGTTTATTAATCTACAGAATTTAATTAAATTTAATATGAAGAAATAAGGGGGGCTCAAGCCTTTATATATGCAGTGTATATACAGTATATATATATATATATACACACACACACACACACACACACACACACACACATGCTGTGCGGAAGACTTGACCCCACTCATTTCTTCATTTTAAATAAAATTCTGTATATGAAATTAAAGAAACATGAACAAATATTTTATTGCTCCCGGCTACGACCACCTCGACAGCGACCTCGTTTCCCCTCTCGTCTGTTCCAACCCCTCAGCGTTCAGCATCAGCACTGCACTAATCACCCCCTGACCATCTGTCATCATCCGCACCTGTTTCTCACTGGGTCAGGCCTGAAGTTAGATGCTTAAATGATTTATACGTCACTGTGTGGCTTAACAAATGAAAAACATTCACGGAAAATTGGAGAGAAAAAAAGTCCTTCAGTAAACCTGGAGAAATTGTTCTCAAGACCACATTAAAAATAAAAAAGTTTAGCTTTTTGTAAGCACAGTACTGCATATTAAAGTATAAAAGGCAGGTGAAATAACAGACCAGTGCCATGCACAGATATTATACAGTGTAGCTCAAGGTATGTTAACATACCGTACATAAAAGATACGCAAAATCGAATGTGACACAAAATCCACTTTTATGTGCAGTTTTAATTGTAATGGAGTTAATATCAGGTCGGCTGCAGACACACTTAACTAAACCTTTTTTTATTTAATGTTTTCATTAAGCACATTCAGGTTTTATACTGACATTAACTGTCAGATGTTTATGTTTAATAGCTGAAGTTATTATACAGTTGAATTCCTCTTTTAGGTTAGACGTTGTCCAGGGACGCGGCGTCTTCCGATCTGCTCTGGAAGCTGGTACAGGGGCGACTTCTATCATCATGCTGTTACATTTATGTTACATATAACGTCATCCTAAAAACTTTTCAGCAACTTTTCAGAGTACATTTTCAGCAAAACTTTAATCTCAGCTTGACATTGTTAGCTCTTCCTCTTTAGGGTAGCTTTTGTTTGTTAATTAGTCGCTCTTACCTGCCTCACACTTGTTTGCTAGTTTTCACTCGCTCGCTAGGTTTGAGTCGCAGTTTCAGAAAAAAAAAATCTTCCTAGGGATTGGTTAGTAATAATTAGCTCAACCCACTTAGAACTACGACTGGAGAGAATGTTTGTGTAAATGTGGATGAGTCACTCAGCAGATTTAAGTTCCTTCAGATGTTAATGTTAGCCATGTTTGAGTTTGTTTTGTTGCCAAGCTTCTGTTTGCTAGTAACAGTAATAGTTTCACTCGCTGAGTTAACTTTTTTTGCTTAGTTAGACTTCACTTACTGAGTTAGCTTTTGTTTGCTGCCATAGTACTGGGTTAGCGTTGTTTGGATCCATCAACTATTGTGCATCATTATCTGTTTGCTAGTTATGTTAGGTAGGTCTGATACTGTAGGTAGCTTTCACTCACTAAATTAACTTCTGCTTGCTAATTAGTTTTTACTGCCTAAATTAGCTTGTCTGTGCTAGTTAGGGTTCACGCGCTAGATTAGCTTGCTAGTCATGTTTCACTCAAAAGATTGGCTTGTGTTTGCTTGTTTGCTAATTAGGTTTTAGTCACTGAATTAACTTTTGTTTGCTAGTTAGTCTCCAGCCAATAGATCAGCTTGTGTTTGCTACGGTTTACTCACTAAGATTGTCCCTCCCTCCCTTGCTGATTTTTCTCCCCTAATTTAGCCGTAACCAATTCCCACCTAACCCATCTAACCCATGAAGGCTTACAAGCACCAACCAGGGAGGGCAAAAGCTTTGTGCGTTCACCGAGACATGTGACGCCAATCAGCATTTTTGCTTGCGCACCATAGGGAGTGGTGTAACACATAGCGCTATCCAGCTCACAGACACTCATGATTGTCTAGCACCGCCATGATTGATTTGACAGTGCTATTATGCCACTCATCCACCACCCTCAAAGAGAGCTCGGCCAATCAGCTTCTCCCTGTCCTCACCTACAGCATCACCCAGGATGCAAACTTGTGATCTGTGGATGATTGGGGGAGCTTGTTACTGCTGCGCTACTTGGGGGGCACCGAGAATGATTTGTGTTTCACTGAGACACGCCTCTGTTTGTCTAGCAAGGTCTGAAGTCTGTAATTATGTGTCCTCAACTCTGACTCAACTCTGAATTCAGCCCAAAGCGATGAAGCTCCAAACACCCAGGACTATAATACGCCCGTGATCAGAGTGACACTGTGGGCGAGTTCTTGCCTGTTATTGATCAATAAACTTGTGATGGTGATATTAGCTGTTTCAACGTACAGGAGGTTTGGCATTTAGCATTCTGTACGATTTTTATGTGTTTGTGTTTGTGTCTCAGTTCCTCAGGTTCTGAAGACATGTGCAGACTTTATCGAGAAGCATGGCGTCGTTGACGGAATCTACAGACTCTCAGGAATTACCTCCAACATCCAGCGCCTCAGGTCAGAGGTCACAGCTAAAACATCAAATCGCTGAAACATGACACGTCATATTGCGCTAACTGTGTACATTTTTTACATTTACCCTGTTAATGAGGTTTAGTTAGCTTTCACCCACAAAGCTGTTTTCTTGTAGATAAACAATTTCTCTCACTTTTGTTTGTTGGTTAG
>JAAGKR010010160.1:4746-23823 GCA_011419295.1 Clarias macrocephalus
TACGTTGGAAAGTGCTCATGGTACGTACAAGCTGAACACGGGCCCGTCGCCAGGTGTTACTACAGCGGCGAACAAAAGCTTGAGCTGAAGGGACAGCCGTTTCCTCCACTTGGGTGGGAAATAGCGGTGGCTGGTAGCCTAAACAACATTGAAATGGGGACATTCCAGTGGCAGAGGTGGGGAGTGAGTTATGTGCGTATTCCACCCAGGGAAGAAAATCACTCCATGAAGCTGCGTCCTGAGAGGTCATGCACCTTAGGGTCTTCTCAAGCTCCTGATTGGTAGTAAGCGTTTCTGAGGTCAAGTTTCATGAAAACATTGGCATCCTGGAGTAATCCGAAAGCTGTCGACACCAACGGAAGTGGGTAGCGGTTCTTGATTGTAAGGTCATTTAGCCCCCTATAATCTATGCATGGGCGAAGAGATTTGTCCTTTTTCTCCACAAAGAAAAATCCAGCACCAGCTGGGGAGGAGGAGGGGCGGATGTTCCCTGCAGCTAAGGACTCAGAGATATACTTTTCCATGGCTTATCTTTCAGGGCGTGACAATGAGTAGAGACGACCTCGTGGAGGGGTGGTGCCAGGGAGGAGATCGATGGGGCAATCGTACGGGTGATGGGGGGGAAGAGAGATGGCACGTGATTTGCTGAACACCTGCTTGAGGTCATGGTATTCAACAGGGACCTGAGAAAGACAAGGGATCTCCTCTTCTGAGGAGGTGGGTTTGCTCCTGAGGGAATTGGGCATTAAGGCACACAATAATCTGGTAACGGGAGGTTGTTTGTGAGCAAGTTAAATAGAGCAGAGCCATGATTGAAATGAGCAACAGGTGTGCTCAAGCCGGTCAATGAGGCGGCAAAACTGAAACAGCGAGCTGGAGTATGGAATGGAGTCGTGGGAGATCATGGCTTAGTTTGACAGGTGGGCATGACCTGGCATGCCGTGACAGTACCCCCCGCCCCACGAACGCCACCTGGCGTTCTTGAGGGAGCCTCAGGATGATGGCGGTGAAAATCTGTGATCAGAGAGCGATCCAGGATAAATCTCGCTGGAACCCAGCTCCTCTCCTCAGGTCCATACCCTTCCCAGTCCACAAGATACTGTAGGCCGCGCCCTTGGCGGCGAGCCTTGAGCAGCTTACGGACAGTGAAGGCTTCGCCCCCGTCTATGAGCCGAGGCGGTGGGGGAGGGGTAGGTGGTGGAGCCAGAGGACATGGCACCAATCTGCGTATCTGGGAGACGTGGAATGTGGGGTGAACTCGACGCATGGAAAGAGGGAGAGCCAGTCTGACGGAGGAAGGGTTGATGATGCGTGAGATTGTGAAGGGACCTATGAATCTTGGGGAAAGTTTCCTGGATGTGGTCTTGAGTGGCAGATCGCGAGTGGAGAGCATGATTCTTTGACCAACGTGATACTTTGGGGCTGCACAGCGGTGCCAGTTAGCCTTACGTTGGAAAGTGCTCATGGTACGTACAAGCTGAACACGGGCCCGTCGCCAGGTGTTACTACAGCGGCGAACAAAAGCTTGAGCTGAAGGGACAGCCTAGTAAGCGTTTCTGAGGTCAAGTTTCGTGAAAACATTGGCATCCTGGAGTAATCCGAAAGCTGTCGACACCAACGGAAGTGGGTAGCGGTTCTTGATTGTAAGGTCATTTAGCCCCCTATAATCTATGCATGGGCGAAGAGATTTGTCCTTTTTCTCCACAAAGAAAAATCCAGCACCAGCTGGGGAGGAGGAGGGGCGGATGTTCCCTGCAGCTAAGGACTCAGAGATATACTTTTCCATGGCTTATCTTTCAGGGCGTGACAATGAGTAGAGACGACCTCGTGGAGGGGTGGTGCCAGGGAGGAGATTGATGGGGCAATCGTACGGGTGATGGGGGGGAAGAGAGATGGCACGTGATTTGCTGAACACCTGCTTGAGGTCATGGTATTCAACAGGGACCTGAGAAAGACAGGCGGGGCTCCATTCAAGGATATTGTTCCTAGCCCAGTTGATGTGGGGATTGTGCTTCTTGAGCCATGGGAGACCCAAAACTACTGGTGGGGGCTTTGGATGATCATGAGAGAGATGGTTTCAGAGTGATTACCAGAGAGCTGTAGGGTGAGTGGAGCAGATCGATGAGTGATTGGTGGAAGTTTGCTGCCATCTAGTGACTGGACGTGGTGCATTTCTGAGGCCATTTCTGAGAGGATGCTGGAGGAAACTGTCTGTGGTAGCGGAATCAGACATTTCAGGTGGACCACGTCCAAGAAACTCTGTTCACGATCACTCGCATCATTAATCCATGTTCCATCAGACTGGTCCTGCTATTATCCTGTCTATCATGTTTTCTATTTAACATGCACTCAGACAGATTGTGTGCTTTCCATGCCCAGTGTTCCACCGTTCTGCTTTGTTTTACTGACATTGTCTTTGTCTCACGACCACAAGCTTTTATAACAGACTTTCACAACTCTAAGGGTTTTATGTTATGACTTTATGCTGGGATGTTTTATACAGAATTACTTTGTTTTTCAGGGTTGGACACGCAGAAGCACCATCACAGCAAGAAGATGTTATTATACAGACGAGAGAAAAAAAAAGATTTTTAGGTGTTTATTTGAGAAATATTCTTAGGTACCCAAATCTGAACAACAGAGAAAATTCTACTAAAATAGTTTTATGTAGAAGTAACAGAGAGAAGATATGCTCAGACTTTTACCCTGTACAAAACATTTCTCATATGGTTTCAGATGATTTTAAAAATATTTTTGGGGAATTAGTTTTAAAAAATAAAGATAAACAATTCGCAATAGCACGTCTTAGAAAAAAAGATGGATCATTTGACATATTCGGTCCATTTTATCCAAAGAATTTGAACGGAATAATAATTCATAGTGAACAGCAAATTATTCAAATGATCGAAAGAAAATTACTACAAAATAAAGTGCAAGATTACACCGACATATTGATTTATTCGAAAAAAAGCCCTTGTTTAGGTAGAGAGGGAATGAAAACACTTTATGGAAACATTCCCATAAACCCAGGTCTCCTAACAAACATCCTCATGAGAAATAAAACATCCAAAAAAAGACATTCAGGAAAAAGGAAGCTTTGTAGAAAAAGGAAGCGTTGCATTAAAAAAAGCCAAGTAAAAAAACACAAGCTGCCCTGTATGTTTGCTTTAACCCAATTATCATTTATACTGGGTCAGCGGTATGGGATTAAAGTGTACATTGGCTTCTCTGAATTTTACGGATGTACAGGACCCATTACTGAAGTTATAAAAAAACATAAACTTGATAAGGATAGTAAACTTCACCAAGAATTACTAAAGGCTAGAGATAGAATTGTCAATGATTCTGATCTTTCATTCAGTTTATTAAAGGAACAGATTAATCATTCTATGAGAAAAGTATTTAATCAGGTTAAAGAAAATATTCCTACGACTAAAAGGTCTAAAATTTTACATGCATTCAATAAAATAATGAGGGAAATTGTCTCTGGAATTTCAGATGCTTCACATACCCGTAAACATTGGGAAGAGTTTAGTACAAAAACAGCCAATGAATTAAATGAGAAAATGAAACAAGTGAAGATGACACACTCTAATGAATCGTGTAAATCGGTTTGTGATGTGTACAAAGAGAAGTTTCTTAAAACCTGGAGTGAAACTTTAAAGAAATCATATGAGAAATGTTGTGATGAAAGACTCAGTGATGGCATTAACAGAGAGGCGGTTTTGCTCTTTATGAAAGATGTTAAAGTTTTTAAACATCACCCTGTTTTTTTAGATCTTCTGCTGAATACTGTGGAAAAAAAACAATGCTAGACTGCTTGTCTTGACAATTTCATACATTGTAGAATATTATTATTATTATTATTATTATTATTATTATTATTACTACACCTTTTATGTTTGATTTAATAAATTTTATCATAATTTAAAAAGTGCATTTTGTATTTACTCATTTTATCTTTGTGTAATATTAAAATTTGTTTTATGATATGAGTCATTTAAGTGTGACAAATATGCAAAAAATATAAAATCATAAATGGGGCAAACACTTTTTCACGGCACTGTATATCAGATTAGTGCTTATAATATTTTACTCCCCTACAAGAGACTAAGCTAATTTCACTAAATTTTTCAGCAAAACCATCAATGTGAAGTTTGGTGTTCCACATGATTCTGTTTTAGGCCCACTGTTACAGTATTTTCTCTCTATATGCTTCCTCTGGGCATACAGAGGCAGCCATTTAGAACAGCCTTAGTAAGCTCAATGCCTTTCAGTTCCCAACCAAACGCCATGCAGCTGCAGAGCACTGTTCATGAGCCCCTCCTTCTTCCTCTAAGATATACTGTAATATATAAATTATAAGAATTAAATAACAACATATGCTCTTAACATAACTGAAAAAAGAAACCTCAAAAAATCCAATATGGAACTGAAATGTGGAAAGTGCACAAAACAATTTGTAGACCTTTGTAGTATTCAAATTATTTTTATCCATCATTTTTCCCCCAGCCAAAAAACTGTATAAGCCAATTAAACAAAATGTGCATCTGATTTGTTTGGATAGTTACAGTGAGAGAAGTCTGATTTAGCCAAGTCAAAACAAGAAGGACCGAATGCAACTGCTTTAAGATATACTTTAAATTAACCCTGTGAGAATGTTAAAAAATTAAGGTCCAGTGAAAGATATGCAGACGATACGTGCTGTTAGACCATAGTGAAAGAAAAAGGAAAAGCAAAATCAAAAGTTCATTGTTAATAAACGTGTATAGTGTCACTTCAGCCATACATAAGAACACAAACACAGACCTCTGTCTCGACAAACACAGACATTAAGTGGCCTGTTAAGTGTCAGCGCATCAGTGTTGTCCTGTAATGGATGATTAACCTCAACACAATAATCTTCACTGCTTTACCTTATGTCAATGGTATGGAAAGTTCTGAAGCAGTGTATTTTATGCATGCAAGGTCTGACCATTAAAACATAATTACTGGCTGGTGTTCAGACGCCAACACTGCAGATAACTGAGGCAGTCACTGCTCCCCCTAGCAGAAATATACAGCATTGCAACTTAGCTTCTCAGCACAGTGCATATGGGTGTTAAAGGGGCTAAATTCATGCATCATTGCTGGTGATCAAGCAAGTTCCGAGTATTGGTCAGCCAGGGACCCATCAGGAATCCGCCATGGTCCAGTAACGGATTTGCTGGCCGTTTGAAAGGGCTACCTCTGTACGATGCTTATGAGTTTCCACTGTTGAGCTCATTGTTGCTCACAGGTACATGTCTCAGCAAAGCCAGATGAGAGACACTATAATAATAATAACTTTTAATAAAGTTTCCTTTCTGAGCACATCACCCGTATCTTCTTCACACTGCATGAGCTCCTAGTGAAATTTCACAAGAATTTAAAATACTACTATTGACCTATAAAAAACAACCAAACAATTGATCAAAAGGTGAAGGCTTTTTCTTGGTTGCATTTTTTTTTTATAAATAATGCCACAGTGAAAAAAGTTATATAGTTTTTGTTTGTCTGAGGTTGTATATCCCTAATACGCAGACCCGCAACGATCAGATAATATGATCACATGTTTTTACCCAGAAAACATAGAATTAAAAAAGCGATACTAACTGTTACACATGACTGTACCAGGGACTGATTTATGGTTGCACTGATCACTCACTCATCATCTATAGCGCTTTATCCTGTATTCAGGGTCGCGGGGGGCCTGGAGACTATCCCAGGAGACTTAGGGCACATGGCAGGGTACATCCTGGACAGGGTGCCAATCCATCGCAGGGCACAGACACACACACACACATACACTCACTCATTCACACACTACAGGCAATTTGGGAACGCCAATTAACCTATGTCCAAATGTCTTTGGACTGTGGGAGGAAACCGGAGTACCTGGAGGAAACCCACCAATCACAGGGAAAACATGCAAACTCCACGCACACAGAGACGGGAATCGAGCCTGGCCGGGAATCAAATCCCCGTGGAGTTGCAAGGCGACAGTAACCACTACACCACCGTGCCGCCCTGGTTGTACTGATAATCACCCCAATAAGGACAGGTTCCCTTTGGAGTCTGGTTCCTCTCAAGCTTTCTCCCGCTTGTCTCAAGGAGTTTTTCCTCACCACTGTCACCTCCAGCTTACAAACTGATCGTTACAAGTTACGCTTGTTTCATTTCCTTACTGCTACAAGACGTCTGTAAAGCTTTTTAAAAGTGCTATACAAATAAAATCGACTTGAATTTAATTGAATCATTGCTATCATTTGGTCCATGGATCTACTGTAAGTGCTGTCTGATAATAGTTCATATTTATGTGTACATGTGCTTAGGTGTGTTTTTATTACTGCCCTTTGCTCTCTGCAAAATAATCAGGTGGACAGTGACAGAGAAACTCCTGGTGAAACAGCAGCTCCATTTTCTGTAGAGGAAAAATATAAAACAATTCAGGAGTAAAAACCCAGTGAGTATCTGCATATGTGTAAAGCTATAATACAAAAACACACTGAATTGATACCCGATGAAGGCGACTTTGGTGTTTTACTGTAAAAAGTTTTAATGTAAACATTATGTTTTTATGGCTGGATCCTGTGACTACTTCCTTTATCTCGGTTAACACACCGATGTTGGAGTGAAGTAAACGTGTGTCCTGCGGTAATTCAGAGAAGGAGACACGACCTCCAACATGAGTGTGTCTGGAAAACGGAAAGACGAGAGGTGAGTTACTTTAACATTCACCAGTAATAAACACACACCGTCTGATGGGAACAGATCCGTGTCTCTAAACACTCAGTAGTTAACAGAGGAACTACACTTTGGTTTAAGGTGTTTAATAGCAGTGAATATATCACTGATCTGAGAAGAGTTTAGAGAAATCATTGACTGAGAGAAGAGTAAAAAGGTGAAGGCTACAGGCCTTAAGGCTCAGATTGAGCTGCACTAGTATTATGTTGCATTAAAATATGCAGAATTTTGTCTCTGAGGATTTTTTTTAAAGTAAAGCAAATGTGCGAATACAAAATAAGAATTGTTAATAAAAGTTAAGTTAATAATCCCTCGTTGCTGTCTGGAATGTGATACGGTATTTTAAATCAGTGAATCAAGAATCCAACAGTGTTTCTCAATATGCTTTATGTTTGTAAGGGAACTGCCCCTAGAGGGCACTGCGGACATGTGTGTTTGTTAGTTTTTGTAGTTCTGTTGGTAGACTCAGTTTCCCAGAAGGCACCTCGGTCAGGTGATGACTAAGCTCATTAGTGTAGTTATAAATAGCTGTTTGTTCTGGGAAACTGAGTCGAGCATTAATTATGTTATGAGGGCTTTACGTGTTTTGGTTTTCGTTTTGTGGTTTATTTTTGGCTTTGGTTGAGTTTGGTTTCATGTTTTGAAGGCTCCATAGGATTTGAAAGTTGTCTGTGTGTTCTAAAGCCCTTGTGTGTTTCAGCCGGTGTGTGTGGGTGTGTTTCAGTCTGTGTGTGTGAGTGTGTTTCAGCCTGTGTGTGTGTGTGTTTCAGCCGGTGTGTGTGTTTCAGCCGGTGTGTGTGTTTCAGCCGGTGTGTGTGTTTCAGCCGGTGTGTGTGTTTCAGCCGGTGTGTGTGTTTCAGCCGGTGTGTGTGTTTCAGCCGGTGTGTGTGTTTCAGCCGGTGTGTGTGTTTCAGTCCGTGTGTGTGAGAGTGTTTAAGCCCGTGTGTGTGAGTGTGTTTCAGCCGGTGACATGATGTGACATCGTGTGCGTGTCGCCCATAGGGGCGCGAGCGTGTGTGGTGTCGCCCATAGGGGCGCGAGTGGGTCATGATTGGAGGAGCCTTTGTGTTTTATATGTGATCCCTGTCTGTTTGTTTTGTAAGAGCCGATGCGTTTTATTTAAAGAAGAGACTGTTTTTCGTTAGGTGAGTTTCTGTGTTTGTTACTGTCTGTTGATGTCCTGTTTGATTTGGTTATGAAAAGACTTTTGATTTAAACAACTCTCTGTGCCTATGCCCGCCTTACTTAAGCCCTTGGCAATAATAACAGCCCGGACTACCCTACAGTTCATGACAATGTTTGCCATATTGTACTGTATATGCAGTTGTCCTGCAATTCCACATTAAAACACAACATAAGAAAACATTAGTTAATACGTTTCTATATTATCTGTAGTGCTGAACGGCTACTGGAAGCTTTTAAGGTGGACTGTTATCTTGCATGTTAGCTGTAAATGAATAAAATTATTGCATTTCAATACAGAAACCATTCAATATATTTTTTTCTTTGGCCTTTCTTGCATAAAATAAACTTAACTTAAAATTAACTTAATTTAGTTCATTAACATCAAATTACACAATTACACCAAATTACTATGTTAAATACGGCACCTTGTAAGATCCCTCTCCTCACGACGCACATTCTTAATGCCCACATCTGTAAACGTATACTGATGTGTAAACTTACCTTTAAATGTTCAGTTTCATGATCTACTTTCTGTTTGGTTGGAGTAAGCCATGCTGTGTCACACTTTCAGCTCAGTTTCTTTCCTACATTCTATATACGATAGATATACACGGTGACAGACACTATAGACGATAGATGTCTATACACTGTAAACTATTGCATTGATTGGTTCAGTTAGTGATGCATGTAGCCGCACACAGAAAAGTAGCAGAAAAGCCTGAGATTATTGTTATATTAGTTATTCTCATTTATTAACAAAGCATCAGGGTCTCCATAGACTTGTCACTCGGTCTGTGTCTGGATTGCGGTTTCATCATGGTGCTTGATTGGTTTTGAAAATGACAACTTACTTCTTGTTGCTGTTATTTAACCCTTAGGGGTCTGAGGCCTTTCTGAAGACCTGCAGTGATTCAGCACTTTTTCTAAATTTGTGTGAATTTAAAATCTTTACCAATATAGTAGCTAATACAGTTTCCCTTATTTATGTAGAGCACAAACTGGGCTTTCATAATGTGGCTGATGTAAATATGTCAGATATTTAAAAGTGTCAGATACTTTTAAACTTATGTTAAATTGCACACACACACACACACACACACACACACACACACACAAACAAACAAACATTAAATTAGGTGTTTAAAACATTTAATTGGTACTGTGAATTAATACAAGGGTGAGTCAAAAATTATCCGCACTCGTTATATTATAAACTTTATATTAAAACAAGGGCGTGGTGATCTTGCATGACAATGTACTTCCATTTAAATAACAAACATGATCATGATACTGAACTCTGATTAGGGAAAAGGGGTCTTGTGAGAAATCACTTCAAAATAAAAGACAGTGAAGACCAAGGTGGCAACTTTAATGCAAAAAGGCGCACACCAGTAGTAAGGAACCAACATCAGCTTTGTGATTGGCTGGAAAGCCCCGCCCACTGCAACCAAATTCCACTTTCTCCTTCTTAGTGATTATAACACAAGATTATACCTCAGACAACTTAGGAAAAAGACTTGACGGTACTTGAAGGTTGCTGCAGCCCTAACTAGAGCTATAGAATATAGAGTATAATATAGAGTGTAATTGAATCTGAGTATAAATACAGCTGTTCTGTGAAGCCCTCAGAGGTTTTAAGAGAACATTGTTGAACAGACAGCATCATGAAGCCCAGCGAACACACCAGGTCAGGGATAGAGGAGTTGTGGAGTTTGGGTGACTTCTGAAGGCAATTTGGTTTACTGGATCTTAGTTAGGAGTATCAGAGTAAAGGGGCTGAATACAAATGATTGCCACACTTTCGAGATTTTTATTCGTAAAAACAATTAAAAACATTTTATAATTTTCCTTTACATTACAATTATGTGCCACTTTGTGTTGCTCTATCAATTAATTCTGTTACAATACAGAGCACAACACTGGAATAAGCTGTCCATACTATCCAGACAGTCCATTCTCTTAAGCGTTATACCCCATTTAGCTACCCTAATTAGATGAACCTTTTTATATGAAAAAATCTGAACAGTAAAGACCTTAAAAAATGTTTATCCTTTCATTAATTCTTTGTATTTAGTTCTTTTTATTACATGTTATATGCTGGTCACAATCTGGTGGTTGATTCTGAAAAGTTACAGATGTATAATTTAAAAGCCATTCAAAAATACAAATAGAGATAGGTAGCCCAACCCCTAAAAACGAAACACTACCCCAACAGTTTCTTGTGATTTGCTGCTGCTCAGGCTAGAAATGTAACAATATTCAATGCAACACATTCCAAGACTAATTTAAATCAATATGAAATCTTAAATAATATACATTAGTATGCATTTTTCACATAAATGTTTAGATCTAATCATATCTGTGTTTTAGAATAATGAAGAGACTGAAACCTGATTCACCAGAACCCAGCTGTGTGTCCATGAAGAGTGACATGTCAATGGATCCTCCACTACTCTTCAGAGACAGAGACAGTTCTACTGATGTGAGGTCAGTACAGAAAGGGATGCTGTATACAGCAGTGTTCCACCTGATCAAACTCATTATGAAACCCTTCATGAGCTTTATCAGGTGTTAAACACTAAACTGTGTAGTGCTTGCAGTGAGGAAAACTGCTTTGAGAGTTCAGTTCACCTGGGAAAATGTAACTATTTCATTCATTAATCAAATCCTGACATCCTGCAATTACTGTATTGTGTTAACAGGATAGTGTTAAAGGTAAAATATTATATTTTTTACATAAACACACCTGGGCCTGTATTTACTAAGCGGCTTAGAATCACTGCTCATGGTCAATCACTCATGCTCAAAGTTAATTTAGGCCTGAAAATATTCCTAGTTGAAAGTAGGACCTGAAGTCGTTTATGACGCTTCTTTCAGCTACTTTCAGCGAGGAGTCGGACAACTGCTCGGGAAGCATGTGACATCACTGTTTATGACACTGAGAATTAGGCAGCAAATTAGGCTTTACATTATAGTGGGTGTTTTAGTTTTGACAGTTCTTTGTAGTTATTAAATGTCCAAAATTGATATGGTGAATCAGTACCAGTTGTGCGGAAGCTTTATGCACATACAGATGCATGACTTATAGATGCATGACAATTCTTTAAGCCCCTATAAGTTTTGTAGGACTTTAAAGTCTGGTCAAAATTACTTAAGAAATAAGCAAAAATGTAGAGGAGAGAGAAATAATTAAATGACTCTTCTGCCCTACTTATTCCTCTAAAGACAAAAAGTGAGTGGACGGTAATTTGTATTTAAGAGCATTAATGTCAGTTTGCCGCACATCACTTTAGGAGTGAGAAAAATGTTGGTATGTCATGTTAATGAAGTAATGAAGTGTTGCTTATAACGGGGAATCTCAAAAACTGTTGTGTGCACTTAAATAGTATAGTATAAGTATTGTGGGAGATTTTTCTCCTACACTAGTTACTGTTGCCATAATTACAAATATTACACAAACACTGTAACTTTAGTAAAAAAGGACCAAAGAACAACTCACGACTCTATGCAGATAAGACAGGATTTATTGCAGCAATGAAACCCAAGTGAGCCGCACTTGAATGCTTAGGTCATAAATCTAAGCATGATCAACAGCAGACTGAATTCTACAGAAATATTCATGCCTTTTTATACAGTTTTATCAAGAGGAGGTGCCCATCCTTATCACCCCCACCTTCGTTAGTTCTCCTCAATCCTGGAAGATGTTCCCATTATAATCCAACTTTTTCTTATAAATTCTCTTATTATAATTACAGTTTTTATATCTTGTTTTATTACGTTATATACCTCGTCATCTGACTCCCTACATCATCTATATCAAGTTACAGTGGAGCCTTGGATTACGAGTTTAATTCGTTCCGGAAGTGGGCTCGTATTCCAAAACACTCTTAAACCAAATCATCATTTCCCATAAGAAATAATGAAAACTCAAATTATTCGTTCCACAGCCCCCAAAAATAAATACATAAAAATAATTAATACAATCTATAAAATGAAAATAAAACAAATTAATCTGCACTTTACCTTTTAATAAAAGTACAAATAAATCCTGACAGATAAGTGTTTCCATTGGTGCGTGCACGTGCTGTGTGTGTGTGCGTGTGTGTGTGTGTGTGTGTGTGTGTGTGTGTGTGTGTGTGTGTGTGTGTGTGGAATTAGCCCCTTCCCTCGCCTCGTTTTGCACAGTAACACTCCTCCTCCTTCTCCCCACCTCGCTTTTTCACAACAGTTTCACAACAAACACACGCACACAACAGAAACACCGTTTTAACAGGTAAAAAAAAAGAAATCTCTCTGAGACTGACATGAGCGTATATTAACAGACACACTTTTTAAGTTTCACAACAAACGCATAAATGCAGCGGAAATACCGGTTTAACGGGAAAAAAGTGAGACTGGCACGAGCGCATACTAAAGGAATCACTTAAGTTTCACAGCAAACACGGAAACACCGTTTTAACAGGAAAAAAAAGTAATCTCTCTGACCTGGCGTGAGCGCATACTAAGGGAATCACTGCTGTAAAGTAAAAAAAACAAACAAAACAAATGAACCAGCACCTTACATTTGAAAAGAATCACGACAGAGCGGAGTTTCTGTGTCTTTGTGAAGCCGGGAGGGGTGAAAAGGCGAGAGAGCGTCTGTGCGTGTGTGTGTTTCAGTGTCAAATTGCGCGCGCACGAGCAGAGTTTGGAGGCGGGAGGAGGAGGGGGGGAAGGTGAGAGAGTGACGCTCGGTGTCAAAATAAGAGTCGCATGTGTGAAGCATGCGCTCGCAAACTAATACTTGCTCGGTTTCCGAATAAAAAAGACATGTTGTGCGCGACTGCAGGTGCACATGCAGCATGTGTAACCAACACCTGTTTCAATCCTTCATTAAGTTTGCTCGTCTGGGCATGAGATAAGTCCGGCACTTGGCGCCTTATCTCATGCTTGTGTCTCTGTCGAGTCCAGCACCTGGCGCCTTATCTTGTCTATTCCTCATACACATGACTGCTAAAAAAGAAAAGTACAGTTTATGTCTGGGTCACTCTTTTCCCATGTACTTTGGGTTCCCATGAGTATCACTACCCATCTCCTTACTGTGTATGTTTCACGACCTGTCTTATAGTCGTCTTCTTTTCTTGGCTCACCTCCTGAGTGAAGCCATTATGTTTTCTCCTGCCACTAGCTTCAAATTTTTATGATATGCATAGGTCCTTTTTTACTTCTGCTTACTTTTATCTTTTGTCACTTAAGATTAATATTGTTTGCATTAAGATTAATATTATGTTGATTAATATTATAGACTACACCTTCTTGCCAGATTATTGTGTACTCATCATGTCCAATATTCCAACGCTCTTTCTCGTGTTGCCTTCTCGTTTTCGACCTCGTCTCGTTTCAATGACCACATCTTTGCCTCACAACACGGATCTTTTGCCATCTCTGATTTCTCCGGTACTGACCTTTGGAACTGTTTCTCGACCACAAGCCTGGATCATGGACTTTTCCTCTACTCTCCGGCTTTGACCTCTGGGTTTCCCGAACACGAGTAATCCCCATGCATCAGCGTCACCTACGAGCCCTGCTCGAGCTTACACTTATTAGTGTGTTATAAATGGCCTCAACTCAGGTTGTGCTTTTGTCTTTAACTTGGAGAGAGCATTTTAAAAATGTGGGTAAGAATAGCAAGAAAGTAATAAATGTCACACAGTGCTTAGCAGGGTTAAATTGGGAAGCCAGCTCTGACACACTGGAGCAAATACACTCACCTAAAGAATTATTAGGAACACCATACTAATACGGTGTTTGACACCGTTTCACCTTCAGAACTGCCTTAATTCTGTGTGGCATTGATTCAACAAGGTGCTGAAAGCATTCTTTAGAAACGTTGGCCCATATTGATAGGAGAGCATCTTGCAGTTAATGGAGATTTGTGGGCTGCACATTCAGGGCACTAAGCTCCCGTTCCACCACATCCCAAAGATGCTCTATTGGGTTATGATATGGTGACTGTGGGGGCCATTTTAGTAAAGTGAACTCATTGTCTGTCACGGCTACCAGAGGTGGACCAGAAGACTTAGCAGTTAGCCCTTGTAGCGTGGACAGTAAACCCAAACGCGCAAGTAGCACGTACAGGCAGGATAACCACGCAAGTTATTTTAAGAACTCTCTTACACGAAGAGCAAGGATCTACACAAATAAACCCGCGTTCTAGCAACACACACTCAATCAGAAAGATAACCCGTATCGGTGAGTACTCACAGATAATCCGGTGATAACACGGAAATGACATGGGCGAACTCAATGACTGAGCGATGTGAAGCGCCATCTTGTTTCCTTTTACGCTTTCTGAATTGCGTTACTTTCGAATTACTTTCTGAATCAATTTGAACTTTCTTTAACTATGGCCACTGCTCTTGTTGCCCGTCTGTGAATCCATTGATCCATCTGTAAAAATATCTGGCCATCATTTACATTGGAGGCTAAAGGAAACTGAAGCAACACTCAACACGATACACATATAAATACACAAAATAAACTAAGAAGATACACTTACACTTTATACAAATCACAGAACACAACAGAGCCCAAATAAACAAACATAAGTAAAATAAAAAATAACAAAAACCAAACCAAACCAAACCAAAACACGTACCCACTGACAGTATTAATGCTCGACCCAGTTTCCCAGAACAACCAGCTATTTATAACAATAATAATGAGCTACCTTGGTTCAGGTGAGCACCTGCATCACCTGACCAAGGTGCCTTCTGGGAAGGTGCCTTCTGGGAGTCGACTAACAAAATGACTTCACCAGGGGATGAAGTGTATCCAGGATCAGCCTCTCAAACACCTTCATAATGTGCGATGTCAAAGCAACAGGCCTGTAGTCATTCAGGGCGCAAGGGCGTGGTATTTTGGGGACCGGTACAATGCATGATGTTTTCCACAATGCAGGTACTTTCTGTAGAGACAGACTTAGACTAAAGAGGTACTGGAGTACACCACAGAGTTGGGGAGCACAAGATTTCAGAACTCTAGGGTTGATCCTGTCCGGACCTACAGATTTTGTATGACTGAGCTTGCTCAGGCTATATTTGACCTGATCAACTGAGATATTGATTGGGGGAGTGCAGGAGTAGTGACTGTTTTCTGTGTAGCAGAGGACATGGGAACAGGAAAGTATGGATTGAGACTGGAGCTGGGAGAAGTGTGAGACATAGGGACATCAAATCTATTAAAGAAAGTGTTGAGGTCGTTTGCACGTTCCACATTCCCCTCAATAGCCTGAACGCCTGTCTTATAGCCAGTGATGCTCCTCATGCCCCTCCACACCTCTCTCGTGTTGTTTTGTTTCAGCCTTTGTTCCAGTTTCTTCCTGTATGACTCTTTCCCCTCTTTGATTTTGCCACTAAGCATTCTTTGAGTTTTCTTCACTGCTTCCTTGTCACCAGACCTAAAAGCACTTTTTTTTACATTTAAACATGCTTTGATGTCCTTGATGACCCAGGGTTTGTTGTTAGGGAAGCAACGGAATGGACCCAGAGGTACCCAAGTGGAACAACGAGGCTACTGAATGCAGAGGAAAGAAGTTGCAGGTCATTAAGTTCTTAGGGTCAGTGGTCCAGAGCAATGGAGAGTGTGGAAAAGAGATGAAAAGGTGTGTGCAGGCACGTTGGAATATGTGGTGAAAAGTGCCAGGTGTGTTGTGAAAACTGTATCAGCGAGAATGAAAGGAAACGTGTACAAAACAGTGGTGAGACCAGCGATGCTCTACGGTGAGCACAGTGCCACTGTGTCGATGCTCATCGACACAGTGGCACTAAAGAAAATACAGTAGGCAGATCTGGAGGTAGCAGAGCTGAAAATGAAAATGATTATATTTTAATAATTTTATGATTATTTTATATTTTGAGGTTCTGTTTGGGAGAGATGGATGGATCAAGAATAAGTCCATCAGTGGGATAACCCATGTTAGTTGACAAGTTTTTGAGATAAAGTCAGAGAGGCCAGATTGAGGTTGTTTGGACATGTTCAGAGGAGAAATTGTAATTATATCAGTAGAAGGATTGGAGGAGGAGGTTGGAACTGCCAGGCAGGAGGTCTAGAGGAAGAACAAAGAAGAGATTTATGGATGCTGTGAGAGAGTACATGAAGATAGTATGTGTGAGAGAAGAGGATGCAGAGGATAGGGTTAGATAGAGGCAGATGATTCACTGTGTCGACTCCTGAAAGAGAACATCCAAAAGACAAAGGAAAAGACTGAAAAGGTAGGCAACGCAAAATTATAACATTTATAACGTATAACATTTATTTATTAATTATAACATTATAACGAGTGAGTCATGTCAACTGGACCTCTTCAGTTGAATAGAAACATTTCACTACTCATTCAAGTAGCTTCTTCAGTCTAAGGTAAGTTGAAAAGTTTCCTCGCATTTATATCCTCCAAGGTCAAAGGATCCTCCCCTATCTGAAAAGACGTTATGTAAAAATAGAGAGGGTGAGAATAGGATAGAGGGATATAGAAGAGTAAGGGGGAGAGAGGTGCTAGGAAGACAATAGAGAAAGATTAAGTGTGGCTTTCTTAGGGGACGTGTGAAATGGTCTTGATATTCCTCAGGATGGATGAACGGGCAGAATGAAAAATAGAAGATAGGATGTGTCAAAAACCTCCACCTCTATTGAGAGAAGGATTTTCCACCTGCACATACAGTACGTCACAAAAGAGAGTACGCCCCTCACACCTCTGCTAATATGTAGTTATATCTTTTCATAGGACAACACTGCATAAATGACTCTTTGACACAATGAAAAGTCATCAGTGTAAAGTTTGTATACCAGTGTAAATTTATTGTCCCCTCAAAATAACTAAAAATACAGCCAATAATAGCTGAACCCCTGGCAGCAAAAATGAGTACACCCCTAAGTGAAAATGTACAAATTGAGCACAATTAGTCATTTTCCTTCCCCTTTGTCATGTGACTCACATCATGTCATGTTACACTGTATATGGTGTCACCAGATAGCAGGTTAGTTAAATTTGGTATAAAAGCTCTTCCCGTCTTTCAACCTGGCCACTGAAAGTTCAACATGGCACCTCATGGCAAACAACTCTCAGAAGAAAAAACAACCGAATTGTTGCTTTATATAAAGATGGCCTAGGTTATAAGAAGATAGCCAACACTCTGCAACTAAAGAGCCAAAGAAGCTGAGTGCACATTCTCATCATCAGATCTAAAGATTGGCTTTGGAAAACAGACAGATGAGTGCGTCCAGCATTGCTGCAGAGATTGAAGGGATGGGAGGTCAGCCTGTCAGAGCTCAGGCCGTACGCAGCACACTGCATCAAATTGCTTAGCATGGTTGTTGTCCTAGAAGGAAGCCTCTTCTGAAGATGATGCACAAGAAAGCTTGCAAACAATTTGCTGCAGACATGCAAACTAAGAACCAGGATTACTGGAACCATGTCCTGTGGTCTGATGAGACCAAGATAAACCTATTTGGTTCAGATGGTGTCAAGCGTGTGTGTCGGCAACCAGGTGAGGAGTACAAGTGTGTCTTGGCTACTGTCAAATATGGTGGTGGGAGTGTCATGATCTGGGGCTGCATGAGTGCTGCTGGCATTGGGGAGCTACAGTTCATTGAGGGAAACATGAATCCTAACATGTACTGTGACATACTGAAGCAGAGCATGATCCCCTCCCTCCAGAAACTGGGCCGCAGAGCAGCGTTCCAGCATGATAATGACCCCAAATACACCTCCAAGATGACCACTGGCTTGCTAAAAAGGCTGAGGTTAAAGGTGATGGACTGGCCAAGCATGTCTCCAGACCTAAACCCCATAGAACACCTCTGGGGCCTCCTGAAAAGGAAGGTGGAGGAGCACAAGGTGTCAAATACCCACCACCTCCGTGATGTTGTGATGGAGGAGTGAAAGAGGATTCCAGTGGCAACCTGTTAAGCTCTGGTGAACTCCATGCTGGAAAATGATGGTGGCCACACAAAATATTGACATTTCACATTTTCACTTAGGGGTGTACTCACTTTTGTTGCCAGGGGTTCAGCTATTATTGGCTGTATTTTTAGATATTTTGAGGGCACAATAAATTGCGTGGGTAGGCGCAGGAGGGGAGAGGACGCAGGCGTTGTACGTATACCGCTTCTCCACCTCTGCTTTTGTTTGACTGTAAGAATTTTGATTTTGACTTTTCTTTGTTGCTAAGTACAACTCTACATAATACAAGCAACACTGTAGTACACCTCAGGTTTCTGCACTCCGTGTTTCGGTTGGAGGAGGAGAGAAGACGCAGGCATTTTAACGCGGACCAAGTAGCCACAACCGGCGTTGGGCTAAGTTTAATGGCGCCCGGCATTACCTTTAAATACTCTGTCTCTCAGCTTTTGAGTCTTAACTGGCGGCTACCTCCGTTCTGCATCCCAGTCATAAGACAGCTCGGACTTCTCCGGCGACCCCGGTACATCCATAGAAGCTCCCGAAAAAAGTTTGTCTATCTCCAGCATGGCACCGATAAAATTCCATCTGTCTGGACAGCAGCAGCACGGGTCGCACCTGAGGGGCGTCATCAGAACACTGGCGCACCTGGACTACGTAGCTACCACCCGCCCCGCCTCCCCCTGAGATCCTCTAGTGCTGGGCGGAATGAAAACCGTGGAGTGGATTTCAGTTTATTGCGGAGCTTACAGAGACATGTACGAACAGATCTGTCTCCTGCCACTATGGAAATACTGAACACTCAATCGCTTAATAATAAATCACTTCTCATACATGATTGGATAAAAGTCTGGATTTTATGTGCTTGGTTGAAACTTGGCATAAAACGTCTCGGGTTACTTGGCTGTAACCCTGTTCCCTGATAAAGCGGGAACGAGATGCTGCGTGAAAACGCTATGGGAACATCTCTTTGTTGCCCGGTTGTGAAGCCTGTGCATGTCAAACCCGCCGAATACCTTCGGCTTATAACCTGTGCCAGGCATGACGTCACCGAATAAGGTGCACCTGCAGGTTATAAATAGGAGTGAACCGGAAACATCCTCAGGTCAATTTTGTCTGAAGGACGTCCAGGCACGCCAGCAGTGCGGCATCGGAACGCAGCATCTCGTTCCCGCTTTATCAGGGAACAG
>JAAGKR010010161.1:6779-23819 GCA_011419295.1 Clarias macrocephalus
CTTCCCACAATAAAGCTTCTCTAGTCTGTTCCTCTTCTTTCGATCATGTACTGTGCAACATTTACATTTTCCTGGTCCCTGTCTCCCCTTGCTCTTAATGGCAAACCTAATTGGGAGACTCCAATCTGAAAGAAAGACAGTACTGTTGCAGCACGATTGTTTGAGGCACATCTCAAATAAATAACTGTTCTGCTGAATCCATCAATGCAACCATGAAAAACAAACCTCCATGCAAGCAGTTTATGAAATCTATATGCCTAGAGGGGTGAGAAATAGGAGTTTATTAAACAGTGCAAAGGGAAACAATCAAAATAACAGCAACCTCTGACTACTTGATTTTAAAATAAAATTTAAAGATCAGTTTATTTTGTCTATAAGGATCTGTATTAAGATATTGTTTCTGTAGAGATTAAACTTAGATATCATAAGTGGTTTGATCTTCTGACACTGTAAACTCTTCTTCTGATGACACATCTTTGTCGTATCAGAGTTCCTGCTGGACCTTTCTGACCCTTTGTCTTTGAACTAATACTACCTTAAAAAGAAACAATGAAAATGAAAAAAAAACATGATTGGCCAAATACAAAGGCCTTGAAATCAAATGGCAAAGTCACAATTAAAATTACAATACTTTGGCCATCCAAGAAACTGGGTTGCACAAAGGAGGGTTAATTATGTTATTAACCAGCAGGCATAAATCCCTTAAAGCCTCATGAAGTTCACTTATTTTGATAAAGTGGTCACTATGGTTCTAAGATGATTTCCACAAGATGAAGACATCTGTATTGTAGGTCATTAAAATTTCAGCTTTGAACAACCCCTTCTGTTGCAAGTAGAAATTTGTGTAATTCCATGAAGTACCATCGTAAACTGCAGTTTCCATAAAGGAAAAATAAACATAATAAATTTAAGAAGTTCAACTTCATAATGTCTACCAATATCGTTATAGCCTAAGCATGAAAAAACAGGTTCCACTTTGGGCACTCTAAACCACAGCGGGGAATTGTGGGTAAAATGTAAATTGATGGTGGGTGGGGGTCTCTTTCTATCAGAGTCGAGCAGGTTTGTGATTCCAGCAGAACTGCTCAAGTTGATCCGCGTTGCACAAATAAACCAGATCATCTCTGCACTATCCAGATTGTTGCTCTGCGCCGCGCAGATATTTGGTCCACCCAAGGCGGCTCAATCAGGTGCCGCGGTTTTGTCCCAATTTTGACATGTTTGGCTTCCCATACCAACACCACTAAAGAAGAGAAATTGAATGGAGATCAAACAGGAGGTACATCTTTTAAATGTTACATAAGTATTAAACATGTAACCATTGAATTAAAGATAGAAATTAAGACAAGCCAGAAATATTTCACTTCACCTCTAATGAATCTAGAAACGAGTTTTCCACGAGAGCATGGGCGTCGCTAGGCCATTTTTAGTGGGGGCTTCAGATTCTAATACAAAAGTCTATTTTCCACCTATTAACTGTCTAATACTTGAGGCAGAAGTAGTGTTTGTGATTTACTAATAAGATCAATTCAGCTCATTGTTTATGATCTTGTTACATGTCATTTGCAAAGTAAACCAGGTTGAGTAAACCATGTCTTGTCAAATTTGGCAAATAAATGTTTAATTAAAATGGTCATTAGATACATTTACCTGAATTAAAATTCTCCTTGGGTAAAGGGTAAACATAGTTTAAAAAAATTAAGTAAGTGTAACATATTGATTCCATCATAAAGCAATATTAATTTTAAATTAATTTTAAACTGTTCATTACTTTCAGAGAGCTTTAGGTCTCATGGCAGCTGCATCCACGGTGATACCCTTGGGCCTTCTGCACATGAGATTATTTCAGTTGTGGCTAAGTGCCAGAGGATTTCATCCAAGGGCGAATCCCCAGATTGGGTGGTTCAGACCCTGGCTTCTGACTTTGGATCCCTCTCTAGGTCCATGTTGTCGTCGAAAGATGCGAACGACAGACGCTTCCCCCCGGGCTGGTGTGCGTTCTTAGATGGCCGAGGTCATCTTCTCTCGTAGCACCTCAATTGCCTCGAAATGATGGCTCTGAAATACTTCCTCCAGCAGTTGAGAGGCTACCATGTCCTAGTGCGGGTGGACAACACTCCGGTAGTCTCATGCATAAATCGCCGGGGCGGACTGCGCTCGCGCCGCTAGGACAAGCTGGCGCACCAGGTTCTGCTTTGAGCACAGGACAAGTTCCAGTCTCTCACTGTCACATTGGGTGAGAGATGCTATTGCCCTAGCATACGAGGCGCATCGTCAGACTTCGCCTCTATGATTTTGGGCCCATTCGACCAGGGGGCTTACATAGACGACTGGCTAATGCTGTCTCAGTCTCAACAGCTAGCGCTTCGACATCGAGATGTCATCCTAGCTCAGAATCAAGATTCTTTAGGACTGAGACTCAACGCCAGGGAAGGCGTTCTCTTTCTTGCTCAGAGGACAACTTATTTGAGTGTTATATGGAATTCGATCGCAATGCAGGCACAGCTGTCTCCTGCCTGTGTCGAATCCATTCTCAATACCCTAAAGGAAACCAGGCTAGGCCAGAAAGTGATTGTTCATTACTTTCAGAGTGTTTTAGATCTCATGGCAGCTGCATCCACAGTGATACCCTTCTGCACACGAGATCGTTTCAGTTGTGGCTAAGCGCCAGGGGATTTCACCCAAAGGGCCAATCCCCAATCAAATAAGGGTCTTTGCCAGGGGCTTCGTACACTTCCAATGTGGTTCAGACCCCAGTTTTTGACTCTGGGTCCCACTCTAGGTCCATGTTGTCGTCGCAAGTTGCTAATGACAGACACTTCCCTGACGGGCTGGGGTGTGGTCTTAGATGGCCGTCCAGCCTAAGGGATCTGGAGAGGCCATCTTCTCACGTGGCACACCATTTGCCTCAAAATGATGGCTCTATTTCGGGCCATGAAATACTCCCTCCAGCAGTTGAGAGGCCACCATGTCCTAGTGCGGATGGACAACACTACGGTAGTCTCGTACATAAATCACCGAGGCGGACTGCGCTCAGCGCCGCTGGAAAAAGCTAGCGCACCAGGTTCTGCTTTGGACACAGGACAGGTTCCTGTCCCTCAGGGCGATTTACACTCATATATGAATATGGGATCAGACTTGCTATCCAGACAAGCTGACATACGGGGATTGAAAACCCCACCCCGAAGTAGTCAGTCAAATCTGGGAGAGTTGGACCTCTTTGCCTTGCAGGAGAAGGCACAATGTCCCCCTTATTACCCTCTGAGTCCTCCAGCTCCACTGGGTCTGGACGCGATGGCCCATATGTGGCCCAGACTGCGTCTTTATGCTTTTCCCTGGCAACGTCCGTCAACAAGGCTTGTGCCTCGTATTGATAGCGCCCCATTGGCTGACCAAAGTGTGGTTCTCAGATCTCTCCTCGACCATTCACCATGGGTGATTCTAGTGAGGAGGGATCTTCTGTCTGAAGCACAGGGGACAATATTTCATTCCCGGCCCGAGCTTTGGAACCTTCACCTCTGGCCCCTGAAGGGGACCAATTAGGAGATGCCAGTGTAATTGAAACAATACTAAGTGCTAGGGCTCCCTCCACTAGAAGAACTTATGCCCTCAAATGGAATGTATTTGAAAGTTGTTGCAAGGCAAAACATGTAGACCCAGCTCACTGCCAAATTGTTTCAGCGCTGGAGTTTCTGCAAGAAAAGTTGTCCTTTGGGGTTATGCCCTAGTACTCTCAGAATGTACGTAGCCACTATTTTGGGTTGTCATGTTCTGACTGATGAGGTTTCTGTGGGAAAACACCCTTTAGTTGCCTGTTTTATTTGTGGAGTTAAACGGTTGAGGCCGCCCACTAGAGTGACGGTCCCTTCGTGTGACTTAGCTATTGTGCTTGAAGGTCTGATTGACACCCCTTTCGAACCACTAGAGTCAGCGCCTGTCAGGCTTCTGACTCTTAAGATGGTTTGTCTTTTGGCCAGTCCTTCTTTGAAAAGAATTGGAGATCTGCAAGGCTTTGTCAGTCTCCCCATCCTGCCTAGACTTTGCCCCTGGGTTAGTCAAAGTTATTCTGCATCCTCACCCAAACTATCTTCCAAAAGTTCCATTCTCGACCATGCATCCAGTTGTTCTCGAAGCGTTCTGTCATACGCATTTTACAGCTCAGAAGCCGGAAAGACTTCGCTTACTGTGTCCAGTATGTGCTCTTCAGATTTACGCCCACCACGTGGCATAAGTCAGAGCAGCTTTTCATTAGCTATGGGGGCCACAACCAGGGGGCGGCTGCCACTAGACAAACGCTGTCACATTGGGTGAGAGATGCTATTGCCCTAGCCTACTAGACACGTGGTCACGGGCTCATTCGACCAGGGGGGTTGCCACATCAATTGCTCTGGCAAGAGGTGTCCTCTTACAGCAAGTGTGTGATGCGGCAGGTTGGTCCTCCCCGCACACATTTGTCAGATTTTAGAGTTTAGATGTCCATGCTACTCCAGGCTCACGGGTCCTCGAGTCAGCATCCCAAAGTTGTGTCTGAGACTTCTTTGGCTATTGTGTGCACACGCAACGCTACCTGGGGGTCCAGACACTTGCAATGCGGCGGCTTTGGTATTCTCGTTCCCATAGCATTTTCACGCAGCATTGGGTATAGCTTTTGAAAGGTAACATCTTGGGTTACGTTGTTGTAACCCTGTTCCCTGAAAAAGCGGGAACGAGATGCTCCATTCCAATGCTGCACTGCTGGTGTGACTGGGCATCCTTTCAGACAAAAAATTGACATGAGGATGTTTTCGGTTCACTTCTATTTTTAACCCGGAGGTGCACCTCATCAGATGATGTCACCTGACCGAGGTTATATAAGCTAAAATTTGGGGTGTTTGATACACACATGCTTCACAACCGGTTGAACAAAGAGATGTTTCTATAGCATTTTCACGCAGCATCTCGTTCCCGCTTTTTCAGGGAACAGGGTTACAACAAAGTAACCCGAGACATTTCCTTGACTCTAAAATATCTGAACATCGTCACAGATTCTTGAAGGTTTTCCCAAAGAGACACTGATACCTAAGCATCACTATTTACAGCATTATCCTGCTTTGATAGAATAATTTGGCCCTCTGGTTGGAGTATGGACGATGCGCTTTGAAGCCAAACAGAACTTTTTTAAGCAAGTTGTGAGGCACACCAACAATTTCAGAAATGTCCTCTTGAGCAATTCCACAAGACATCAGATGATGATGGCATATCACTTGCATACAAAGGAGAAACCAACTTTGTCTGTCTCAAAAATATCTGCAATGCCTGTAGATGTGCTGCATTCAGACATACAGGAAGCTTTAAAAGAAACCTCATCACTTCTGTCAAGTGTGCAGTTAGCCAATACTGTTGCCTACTATGTAACCAAATACACTGCAGGGATGATTGTATCATATGGATCTACAAGAGGACTGCCTGATTTTCTGAGATTGTTCAAATCGCAGTCTTAGACAACTGTGCCCATTTTATTGTAAAGTTACTTACTGCCTGGTATGAGGAGCATCTAAGGTCTTTTCAGCTTGATGGCACTGGTAAATCTTGGTATATCTTGGAGCAGAAGAAACTAAGTAACGTGTATCACTTGGCTGCATATGCCATGGGAAGAAAGTGTTTTGTTACACTTAAAAGACACATCTGTTGTGAATTTAGGTACTGTATATCAAATAAATAGAGTTTAAGTTATTGTAAGAAAAATGTGTCCTTCCCAGTTACCTCTGCCTATAACATGTACAGTGGTGGTTTTTATAGAAACAAGTTAGTTATTGATACAGTTATTTATTAAAGTAAAATAAAATGTTCAACATGGTGAATAACAAATGAATACATTAAAGCTGATTTTTAAAACAGTTTTTGTATACATACTTTTAAAGTGCTTTGTGTTTATATTCTCTTGTGTTTGAATTAATCAATAAATTCACATGCACAGTGCATAATTTTAAAATGGCCATTTTTGAATATTTAAATAATTTTGTGACTTAAAAAAATAAATAAATAACATTGCAGTTCCCATTGTTAAAATTCAGCTGCTTTTGAGTACAGAAATAGTGTTTTAATAGGTCATTGATGTGGTCTTCATGGTTATCTGTGATTTTATTGTAAAAAGCTTGATATGTTTATGTTGATGGCATATGTCAGGCTCTTCATTCAGGTCTCATTTGGGAGCTTGTCCTTGTTACTGAACTTGTGTCTATTCATGTTCTTGTCAGAATGTCGAAAATGGAGGCAAAGTTCTGAGTAATAATTGGCCAGTGCATTGAGAAATTGGTCCTTGCATCTGAAATCCCATCTACTGTTGAGGAGCTGCAGAAAATTGTAAAAAAAAAAAAAAAAAAAGAAGAAAAAAAAAGATCTTTGCAATTATAGATGAGATCAGCCTCCAATATTTGGACTCCGAATTCAAGGATTACTTCACTCTTAATAAAACTGACATAATTAAGCACAAAGACACCAAAAAGGTTGTTGAGACTGTCCCAGTTGTTCTTAATGTTTTGCTAGTGGGTAACACTGAATCTGCTCAGCAGGAAACCGACTATGACACTGTATCCACTGCAGAGTCCATGACATCTTGTACAGACTTATCTTCTGGATCATCATCACAGGACATCATTATTCTATCCCCATGGAGTGCCACTGAACAATGCCAGCTGTGGGCAAAAGAATTTTCTGTTCCACAGTTTGCAAACGAAAATGAGATGTGCCTTAAAACAGCTACTGACGCCTACAATAAGAATGGGACACTTGTAAATACCTCAAAGATCAAGGCAGATGTTCATGAAAAGTTGGCTGAATTTATATTTTCATAAACTGCTTATCCATCAAGTGCACAGACAGTTGATGTTGCTGAGGCATTAGTCAAGAAATACCCTTGTCTTAAGGAACCTGGCTGCTTTGCAAGAATATAAGATTGGAATATAAGATGGGAAATTATTGCACCAAACTTCGAAGCTTTGGTCTTCCTGAGCTAACCTGCAATGCACTGAAATGCAAGAGGCCTACTGACCAGAAGTCTGAGAAAAATGTCAAAAAATCTTGAAAAGCAGAGATAAATTACCTTATCCCTTACCCAGCAGGGGACAGTGAGGAAAGTTTAGAACAAGACAGGATTCAGTTGCTAACTGAAGTAAAAAAAAAAGGGACAATGACAAGGTCATAAAAGAGAAAAAGTCTAAAACATTTGCACTAAGAAGAAGTGAAATCATCAACCTGTCCCCTAGCATTGAAGACATCAAAGCCAGATAGCCAGCTCTATTTGAGACATCTCATGTAAGTCACAAATGCATAATGTTTGTATTTAACATAATTTAAGAACTATTTTTCAGAGCAAATTTATAGTCTTAAAGTGTTGAATTCTACTGCAACATGCAGTAATAAATATTTTTGAATAATTTTACTTGAAGGGGCACACTACAGTAGTTACTTTCAACATTAAAAGCTAAAGTTTTCTCACAAAAAACAAAAGTAGTTCACAATTTTCCAGGTCTTTCTGTTCGTGTTCATGTGGGCCCCTTTTATAAGACAGGCTTGAACATTTTCAGTGTGTCTTTTTAAGATATACAGTCAGAAAACCTAACAGAAAGGATAACTTGTTTCCTCAGGATCCTAAATATGCTGTTAGGACAACATATTGTATAATTTTATGCATGAGTGCTATCTTCATTGTTTGTCTTTCAGATTAAGCATGAGTTTTATAAAATTACAACAGTCCATCTGGAGTCCAAGTTCATGTCTGCTTGATCTGCACACTTCAAAGCTGCTGGCCCTCTTCCGTGCAAACGGAGGAAGCCTTGGGGGAAGGTTGCAGGCAATACTACTCAAGGTATTATTTAACAAGGTTTTTGCTTGCCTATATGCAGTGTCAGGGATTTTGTCATCAAACTGGACTGTGTAATGTTATTTACAGTTAGGACAAGTAGTATTTGGACTGTGACATCATTTTGGCTCTGGACAACACCACAATAGATTTGGAATGAAAATTTCTGCTTAAAGTGTAACAAACTCTAATCTAGTCTTCCTATTTTTGAGGTTTACATCGTATGACAAAACCTCTGTATTTACTCTGGTGGAGTCTTTTGTTGGTTGTTGTCACTGACACAGATGCCCCTACCTCGAGGAAGGCGTTTGCGTTCTTGACAGCTGTTCTAAAGGGGTTTTTCTTCAGCAGAGGACAATTCTTCTGTCATCCATCACAGTTGTTTTCCATGGTATTCCAGACTTTTGATGTTCCTGAGCTCACCAGTCCCTTCTGTCTTTTTAAGAATGCACCAAATAGTTAATTTGCCCACACCTGTTGATGTTTTTATTATCTCTCTGATTGATTTGTTTTAATTTCTTAGCCTAATGATGCTTGTTTCCTGGCAGTGATTGGTCTTTAGACTTCACATTGCCAGTTGACAGCAACAGGTTCCAAATGCAACATTTACAATCAACTCTAGACATTATATCCGCTGACTTGTAAATGAACTCAAGAGGAAATACACACCTGGCCATGGAACAGCTAAGGAGCAAGCTGTCCCAATGTTTGTGCCACCAAAAATGGGTGTCTATGTACGAAAATGGCTGTAATACCTACATGGTTCATCCAATTTTTTCATTCAATTAAAGCCGACCGAGTCCACTTTAAGCACATCTCTTCATTATTTCATTCCAAATCCACTGTGGTGGTGTACCAAAACATTGACAATTGGGATAGTCCGGATATTTCTGCTCTTATCTGTACTTATCACTTCAATTTAAAGCTCACTCTGCAATCTATTTTCCTGGACAGAAAGGTATAACAGTAACTACAGTATTAATTACAGTAACATGATATTGGAGGATATATATATACAGTGGAACCTTGGATTACGAGCATAATTCGTTCCGGAAGTGGGCTCGTATTCCAAAACACTCTTAAACCAAATCATCATTTCCCATAAGAAATAATGAAAACTCAAATTATTCGATCCACAGCCCCCAAAAATAAATAAATAAAAATAATTAATACAATCTATAAATTAAAAATAAAACAAATTAATCTGCACTTTACCTTTAAAAAAAGTACAAATAAATTCTGACAGATAAGTGTTTCCGTTAGTGCGCGCAGGCGCCGTGTGTGTGTGTGTGTGTGTGTGTGTGTGTGTGTGTGTGTGTGTGTGTGTGTGTGGAATTAGCCCCTTCACTCGCCTCGTTTTACACAGTAACACTCCTCCTCCCTCTCCCCACCTCGCTTTTTAAGATTCAAAACAAACACACACACAACGGAAACACCGTTTTAACAGGAAAAAAAAGAAATCTCTCTGAGACTGGCATAAGCGTATATCAACTCATATTGACTCATTCTGCCATTTCAGGGCCCAACCAACCCAAGCATCAACATGACAAGGGATATTATGATACGCTGCTTGATGGAGTATATAGGGGAACCAGATCAACTCATTAAAGAGTATGATGTAAGTGAATACAAATGTGAAATCAGTGCAAAAGTTCTCTCTGTCTCTCTCACTGACTTTTGAAAAGGGCAGATGTACAGCTTTCATACAGATTTTTTTTTATCGACTATGCCATATAAATGGAATGAAAATGTATTAACAAATAAATGGAAAATGATTGTGTTTTAGCATGTAAACATTCTATTGAGTTCTATACAAGTACAAACATTCTATATAAGTAAAGGCTGATTGGCATTTTCATTAAGGGATACTAAGGATGACTGCAGTGATAACATGTTCCCTACAAAATGTTTGAAACTGATATTTCTCTTTTACTCTTTCTCTTCATACATTGAATACATATTTCAATAGTTGCACTGCAAAATTCCCAGTGTTGATTTATATATGACCTAGATATCCCAGTGTTTATATATGACCTAATGGTCACGAATGTACTCTGAAAGTGTTAAATCAACACTCTAGGTGTTAATTCAAGACTTAGGATTTTGCTGTGTGTGACAATTTGACAAATATTTGTATGCAAGATTTTTACTTGTAAGACCTATTTACACTAAACATTTCTACCACTGAACTGAGAGAAGATACATACTTAATTAGGATAGAGATCATGTTTCATGGATAATTTACGCAGGAGGTCTAAAGTGATGACATAAGTTAGTAAACTATTCATCAGTGCATAAGAACACCAGGAGAATGTGGGTTATGTATACATGAATTAATATTATTTAAAATATTCAGTTTACAGCTATTTGGAGAGAGATTCCAATCTCAAATATGTTGTCTTTTTTCCAGGATGCTCATAGTGTTTCACATGACCTTACAACACAAATGATAAAAATCTATGTGACCAAGAACATTGTGTCAGAAGAACCACGGGACAATGGTATCATAACTGAGTGGATGAAAGTTCTGACTGGTCTAGGCAATATTCCAAGGGTTTGTTGCATGCTGGTTGACCTGACATATGCACTGGACCTTGCCTATCCTAAAGAGCTCAAGTACACATTTGAGACTTTTCAGAAACTATTCTTGGAGCTGGACTGTGGGAGGATGTCTCCAAAAGTTCTCAGCCTTAAAAATAAGCTTCTTGCTTAAGTCAAGGGACCCTTGTCGAATTTGGAATCCATAGCTTCTCTTTAAGACCTGTTATATTTTTTAATTGAACTCTCTCAGTTATTGACCTTCTTAGGTGGTTGTTGAGTTAATAATTATTTTATGGTATGGTACAAGTACTTTTGATATATATATATATATATATATATAAACCTTTGCCAAACCTGTTTATAATGTTTTGAAATATTTTAAAAACTTTTGTTTTTAAAATATTTTTGTGTCATGCTGAGTTGCATAAACAAAGAGAACACTAGTTATTTTCTGTTTTAAATTTTAAGTTTACAATATTCCAAGTCTGTTGTAAAGCAACAGTCATGTGCCTGTTCTAAGTATTAATCTTGTGCATACTGCCTGTTTCAAGGCTTCTTCATAACATGTGTTAAGAAGTTTTGTAGCTTGTCTGAGGCTTCAGCCATCTGAGTGATGCCACCCAAGTGGTCCCAGAATGTGTTTTGGCATTTTGAATGAAAACATCTTTGTTTCCAGTTTGCAAAAACAAATGTTTTCAAATTGTTACATATCTTGCATGATCAAGTTGTGACTTTACTTATGTCTTGGTACTGTAATTTCTTTAAGTAAATTGCAGTTAATGCAGTAAAAGGTAAGCAGGAAAAATGAGTTACATTAAGCAGGATAATGCAAAAATATAATTTTACAATATTAATTTATTTAGTCAACATGAATCATTTACACTTGGATATTTCACATATATTAATTAATCTTGCATATATTTTTAGCAAATATAAATTTGTTTAGGATAGATATTTAGTAAATATCAATTACATTTTAACAAAATTCTTAGTAGATTGAAAACACTTTCAGACCAGATAATGAGTAACTGTAAAGCTTTAAATTGCTTTATATTTACTTCATGCATTTGATAATATCAACTCATAATTTACTATATTATTAATAAATGCAAGACAATTTAGCTGTTGCTTTTATCACAATTGACTTAATGTTTTGATTAAATTTTAAATAAATTATTTAATGGACTGTTTCAGCACTTAAAATCTACTTATTATTTTAAGTGTCACTTTGTTGCCAGAATTTTTTTGAGTAACCAATGGTCAAATTTTTTAGAGTGAACCGAATGATTCTATGTGCTAACCGCTAGCCTTCAATGTTATTAGCATGGTACTAAATATACATAGGCTACCATGTAAACGCGCTAGCCTTAACTAACTTAGTTTATGCTAGGCTTTGTTTACATCCAATTAAAAAATGGCGCAGGCTGGTTTCCGAGGGTTTCCGAGGGTTTCCGGGTCACGGTCATTGATATTCAATTCAATTCAATTTTATTTTATTTATATAGCGCTTTTAACAATTGCCATTATCGCAAAGCAGCTTTACACAATCGAAAGAAGTAAGTTTGTATGAAATGTGAATGTGTATGAATCAAAATGATAAGATTGTCCCTGATGAGCAAGCCGAGGGCGACGGTGGCAAGGAAAAACTCCCTGAGATGGTAATAGGAAGAAACCTTGAGAGGAACCAGACTCAACAGGGAACCCATCCTCATCTGGGTGATAACGGATAGCAGGGATTGATCAGCATAATACTGTGTAAGACTGGAAGTTCAGTATAACAGGAGATCTGTTTAAATTAAATGGAGTCCAGTTTGTTCCTGGAGGCTCAGGTAGACTGTAGGAAATTCCAGTCCTGAGCTATCGAATGACTGAAGTCACAGGTCACCAGAGAACAGCTGTCTGCATCAGTCGACGACAGGACAGTCTTCGTGGAAACTACCCCCTGCCACCACGCGCATCCCAGGCAGACCACACGGGGCATCCATGCGACGAGATCTCCAACCAAAAGCAGGACTCCAGGATGGGTCAGACAGGTCCAGAGGGCAGAGGGGGCTGGATCACTGGCAACTCAGGAGCGACATGTATAGCTCGACAGAGAGAGAGGGAGAGGGAAAAGGAGAGAGGGAGAGAGAGAGAGAGAGAGAGAGAGAAGAGAGCAGAAGAGAAGAGAGCAGAAAATAAGGAGAGATGGCAGTTAGGTATAGTCACAGTCAAACATGTATAAGGTGAATGTATATTTAGTGCAAACTGCAAACAGGGACTCCGGCAGGACTAACTATAACAGGGGAGAGCCAGAAGGAAACACAGACATGAGGGCTCCCTGAGATGTAAAGCAACCAATCACCTCACCGTCAACAAACCTGAGTGATCAATGAGAGTGGGGAAGACAGCATCTAAACATTCCAGTTCACCAGAATACTCTACGTCCATGAGTCCCCCAGATCTGCTCCTTTACCTAAGGCTAATCTATTTACAAAAATGCTTGGCTAAATGAATAAGGTTTTAGTCTAGACTTAAACACTGAGATGGTGTCCCGAACATTAAAAGGAAGACTATTCCATAACTTTGGGGCTTTGTAAGAAAAAGCTCTGCCCCTTGCTGTAGTTTTAATAATATGTGGTACTGATAGGCAGCCTGCATTCTTTGATCGAAGTAGGCATGGTGAATCGTAAGACACTAGCAGTTCACTCAGATACTGCGGCGCGAGACCATTTAGTGTTTTATATGTCAAAAGTAGTATCTTAAAATCGATGCGAAATTTCACAGGGAGCCAATGCAGTGTAGATAAGATAGGGGTGATGTGCTCGTATCTTGTGGTTTTAGTGAGGACTCTCGCTGTTGCATTCTGTACTAACTGAAGCTTGTTTATACACCTAGTTGAACAACCAGACAGTAAGGCGTTACAATAGTTTAACCTAGAGGTGATAAAAGCATGAACTAGTTTTTCTGCATCATTTAGTGACAATATATTTCTTGTCTTGGCAATATTTCTAAGGTGAAAGAAAGCTATCCTGGTAATATTATTCACATGTGCTTTAAATGAAAGGCTGGAATCTATAATCACACCAAGGTCTTTTACTGTTGCACTTGATGGAACAGAAAGGCCATCTTAAGTTACAGTGTGATCAGAAAGCTTACTTCTAGCTGCATCTGGTCCTATGACTAGAACGTCTGTCTTACCAGGATTAATCAGAAGAAAATTAATTAACATCCAATGTCCTGCACACATTGCTCAATTTTAGAAAACTGGTTTTTCTCATCTGGTTTTACTGAGACGTATAATTTGTCATCAGCATAACAATGAAAACTAATACCATGTTTAAGAATTATGTTGCCCAGAGGAAGCATGTAAAGGGAAAAAAGCAGTGGGCCTAAAACTGAACCCTGTGGAACACCAAACTCCACTTGAGAACATGAGGAATGGTCACCATCTAAATATACAAACTGATAACGGTCAGTCAAATAGGATCTGAGCCACAAGAGGGCAGTTCCCTTAATTCCTACTACATTTTCTAATCTGTGAAGGAGAATACTAGGATCAATGGTGTCAAAAGCTGCACTGAGGTCCAGTAACACAAGTATAGTGACGCAACCCTGATCAGAGGCCAATAGGAGGTCATTTACTACTTTAAGTGCTGTCTCTGTGCTGTGATGAGGCCTAAATCCTGACTGATACAGTTAATTCATGCTATTTCTGTGTAGATGTGAACATTTAAGCTGCTGTGATACTACCTTTTCCAGAATCTTGGAGATAAAGGGAAGGTTTGATATTGGCCTGTAATTAAAAAAGCTGACAGGGGTCAAGGTCAGGTTTCTTGATTAGCGGTTTAATAACTGCTAATTTAAAGGATTTGGGAACAGTTAATTACTTTCAACAGGGGTTCTGTTATTGCTGGTACTATCTGCTTGAGAAAATGTGTCGGTATAGGATCTAATATACAGGTTGATGATTTTGAAGAAGAGATGAGTGAAATTAGTTATCTCGCTTCAAGGGGAGTAAAGTATTCTAAGTTCTGATGTGATGTGGTTAGTTTATCTGTATTACTTAAATTGTCTGGTTTCAAAGTCTGAATTTTTTGCCTAATATTTATGATTTTGTTATTGAAAAAGTTCATGAAATCCTCACTACTGCATGATGTTGTTGTTGAGATTTCTGCTGTTGTCTTGTTTTTAGTTAATTTAGCTATGGTATTAAATAAAAATCTCAGGTTATTTTTGTTATTTTCTATAAGAGTGGAGAAATATGTTGATCTAGCATCACTGAGAGCTTTTTTATAGTTCAGAATGCTCTCCTTCCAAACTATTTGGAATACTAACAATTTAGTTTGGCCGCCATTTACGTTCAAATTTTCGAGCGGTTTGTTTTAAACTGCGTGTGTGGTCATTATACCAAGGAGCGAGGTTCTTATCTCTAATCATTTTCCTTTTAACTGGAGCTACATTATCTATGCTATAACGAAGTGTTCACTCTAGATATTCTGTTCGAGTTCTGTGAAGTCAGATGGCGATCCAATTAAAGTTGATAACTCTGGGAGATTATTGATAAAGCTCTGTGTGGTATTTGATGTAAATGGCGGTAGCGCGGTGCTGTGCATACATTATTACTATGACACGCTTTAATCAAGACAAGATAGTGATCTGAGATAACTTCAGACTGTGGAATTGTGGTTATATTTCCTATACTTGAGTATACTCTGAGTTAGGGAGGGTTTTTCCCCCAACTCAGATGCGTAACACTATCTCCTTTGTTTACCAGATTGCCAATTTACACCGCTGGAGTTCGAGGTTAACTGGACTTTTATAGCTCATGGTGTGGCAGGGCCCCCTTTCCTAGGCTTGGTTAAGTTTCCCGCTTCCTGATGTCAGAGAGGCTGCATTGTCTCAGAGGACTGACAAGCTTAGGAGATGGCGTTATGCAGTCTGCGAATGGGCCCTGGGATGCAATAGACTGATGGCCCCAGCTTGTTCATCCCTGATGGCATGCGCTGTGTTCAAATTCAAACATACATACATAATAAACCCTTGCTACATTTTGTTCTGGCCACCGTGTACAGACCCCCGGGGCCATATGTCGATTTTCTTAAAGAGTTTGGACATCTGCTATCAGACCTATTGGTTAACTCTGACAAAGTGCTGATAGTAGGAGACTTTAACATTCATGTAGATGATGCTAATGATGCTTTAGCACTCGCATTTATGGATTTGCTAAATTCCTTTGGGGTTAAACAAAATATAAATAGACCAACTCACCGCTTCAATCATACGCTAGATTTAATTATATCCCATGGTATAGATGTCTCTAATATAGACATTCTACCTGAAAGTGATGATATCACAGATCATCATCTCTTAGTATATACTCTACCTGTAGAACAGCGAAGCTGTGCCTCCCCACGTTATCAATTCAGTAGAAATATTAATCCGACTACTAAAGACAGATTCACAAGTAAACTGCCAAATCTGTCGCAACTTCTTATCAGTCCCCTAAATGCAGACGATTTAGATGAAGTGACTAGCAGCATGGGCACCATTTTTACCAGTACATTAGACACTGTTGCTCCCATTAGAACAAAAAAAGTCAGAGATAAAACACTTGCACCATGGTATAATAGTCACACTCGCGCCCTAAAGAGAGCAACCCGTAACCTCGAGCGAAAATGGAGAAAAACCAAATTAGAAGTTTTTAGAATCGCGTATAAAGATAGTATGTGCAGCTATAGACGGGCTCTAAAAGCGGCTAGGAACGAGCATCTGAGCCAACTGATAGCAAGAAACCAAAACAATCCCAGGTTCCTATTTAGTACAGTGACTAGCCTAACAAACCCTAAGATGCCTGCAGGGAGTATCCCATCACAGCTTAGAAGTGAAGACTTCATGAACTACTTCAATGAAAAGATTGATAGTATCAGGAAGAAAATAATGGAAATTCAACCTCTAACAACATCTCATGATCCAGTCCAGTCAAAAGCTTCACAATTAGATTTTCAGTGCTTTACAGGTGTAAAACTTATCAACTTGGCTAAATCAACAACATGCTTGTTGGATCCAATCCCAACTAGACTTTTAAAAGAAGTGATAAATATAACTGGAGCGCCCCTTCTAAACATTACCAACTCTTCATTATATCTAGGTCATGTCCCTAAATCTTTCAAGTTGGCAGTTATTAAGCCTCTTCTTAAAAAATCTAATTTAGACCCAAATGATGTAATAAATTACAGACCAATTTCAAACCTTCCGTTTATATCAAAGATATTAGAAAAGATAGTATCAGCCCAAATATGCACATTCTTGCAGGAAAACGATATTCTAGAGGAATTTCAGTCAGGTTTCAGGCCCCATCATAGTACAGAAACTGCACTAGTTAAAATTGCAAATGACTTGTTTTTAGCTTCGGACCAAGGCTGCATCTCAATTCTTGTCTTACTTGATCTTAGTGCTGCATTCGACACTATAGATCATAACACTCTCATAGATCGCTTAGAAAATCACATTGGTATTCGAGGACAGGCGTTAAAATGGGTTAGATCCTACCTGTCTGATCGATTCCATTTTGTAGATCTGAATGGAGAACAGTCTGGTGTAATGCCAGTGAAATATGGGGTGCCACAAGGGTGAGTTTTAGGACCTCTGCTGTTCTCAATATACATGCTTCCCTTGGG